>JACXGI010005453.1:29062-47209 GCA_016801175.1 Esox masquinongy | reverse complement strand
AAAGATATCACTCCAAACACCATGATGCTGAAACAGAGGTGGGGGGGAGACAAAGATATCACTCCAAACACCATGATGCTGAAACAGAGGTGGGGGGGAGACAAAGATATCACTCCAAACACCATGATGCTGAAACAGAGGTGGGGGGGAGGGGTAAGGAAGACAGATGGAAGGGGTTAATACAGGAGGGAGAAGGAAACGGTCAAACTAATGAAATAAATCTCCCATTCCCCACATGAGATTAGGTTTGATGTGAGCACCTGTTCTCTCCGGAAGGGAATGAGGACAGTCTTTATCTAAACGTCTGAGTCTTTTCCCTTCCTTTAATCCGGATGCATCCCTTTATTCAGAGTCTTTGTGTTTCCCTTCCTCTGGGGGAGCGCAGCGGCAGGTCCCGAGTCGGAATGTCATCTGGTTGTGAATAGTCAACGGGGGTTGATTTAATGTAGCATAATGCATTGTTTGGTTTGGATGAAATGAAGGTCGCTATTTGTTCTTGTTTGGTCCTTCTCGTTTGATCGCAACTTTTAGTCCCCCCGAAAAAAATCCTTTCTTGTCTTTTCCCTTAGCTACACGTTTCAATGGGGGAGACAGAAAAAAAAGAGAGAGAGGAAAGAGAAGGAAACGGAGGGAGGGAGACGTCAGGCAGAGAGGGAACATTTGAAAGGGACGGAAAGAATGGAAAAAAATGAAAAACGATAAGGAGAACAAACGGCTCCCAGGTGGTTCCAAGGAGGGTGCGGAGAGTTGAGCTCCAATCGCTTCTCTGACGCTCCTGAAAGCAGGAGCCAGGACGCACTTGGTAATGAGTTAAGGGCATAGTGCACATCCTGGAGATTAGGCTGGTCGATAGACATTAGTGAAAGAGAGGAGCAGATAAGAAGTCTTCAGCAGGCATCTTCTTTCCAACAACACCAAGACTGCTTATTGTGCACATGCCGAAGTGGGGAAGGGATTTGAGGATTACGTCCAGGGTGTTTACTTGCTTGGACCCCAGTGATGCTGGACATTCTGTAGGTTTACAGTGGACACGACTGGGCTATTGTGTTCAGAGGAGGTATGGAGTCATCTAATGGAACTTAAATCTAAGCAATAAATGTAAGCAACAATTTTAATTCGAGCAATAATTTAGTAATGTTTTGGCCATCTAGGACCCAAACTACTTGATTTAGGATATAAAAGTGGACACCTTTATCCAGAGTAAATATGAGTCATGTTTGCCATTTTTGTACAGGGCTTTGTGATATCACCCCAGGGCTCCATCAAGGTCCTCTGCATTGTGTCGTGCCTAAGAACAGCCCGGGGCGTGGTATATTGGCCATACACCATCCCCGCATGCGGGACTGCTTTAATACACATTTTATTAATCCAGTGGTTCACCTTAATCCCAGTCAGTGGAGTGTGAAGCAGGTACGTACCTGATGAGCAGCCACTTGGACTGCTTAGCCACGCCCAGACAGGCCACGAGACATATGACCAGGTCCAGGATCAGCAACAGCAGGTAGGTCAGCCACCTGAGGACAGAGGACCAACACGAACCGTCAAAAAACATGCACCGGGTTAAAAGTACAGAGAAGGCTCGAGGAGGTTTGAAACTTTTCAGAGAGAGTGGCAAACTAGTTTCAGACGATTGAAGTGTGTGTGTGTGTGTGTGTCTTCATCTGTGTGTGTTAGCCTCCCAGTTAGACTCCATCTTCAGTGGGTCATCACTTCCAGTCTGTGAGGTTAATAATTGAACAGGGCATATCTATACATTATACATGTACTAGAGCCTCTTGAACAGATTACAGAAAGGCCCACTATCCCCAGCTCTCCCTCGCTCACTTTTTGCATGTGTCTGTGTGTCTGTCGGGATGGGCATTCCTACACATAGCCCTTATTCCACCGGTCCCTGAGGAAAATGTTCACCCTTCTACAACCTGTTCAGGTAAAATGAACGACTCACACGGAATCTGGAGAACGTCTTCACACAGTGACATCATGCTTGTTTACTTGGCCAGTTGCATGAGGATCCATACTGTGTCGCAGTCTTGGAATGGGTTCCAAAACCACTTATCTGTTTAGGTAACTCGACACTGTGATAGCTCGCTGTTAAATGACCGCGTGTATCTTCACAAGACTTCTCGAAGACTTGCCGGGCGGGCAGAGGCTCCAAGGAAATCCTGATGCTATTTGATTTGTCTGGATGAAACACAACCAGTGTTTTAACGAAGAACGAGGCCGGAAGCAAACGAGAGGAGGAGCGAGATAAAGGCCAGAAGAAATATTGGAAGGAGACAGAGGGAGAAACAGAATTGGAGGAGAAATAGAATGAGACAGCTCATGAGAGAGCAGGAGATGGAGGGAGAATGTGAGAGTGAGAGATGGAGAAGGAGGAAGAATGAAACACTACCCTCAGCTGTCTGAATGAAACACTATCTCTTCCATGCAGTTGTTCCACCAGGCAGCAACTTCATAACACCCCAAACTGACTTTTAGAGGAAAAGCAATCAGGGATTATGAGCCCCAGTCCTAAATACTGAATACGGAGGGAGGATCCCGGCCAACTAGCCCCGGTGAGGACATGATTACACCGGAGACGTGTTTGTGGCGGCAGTACCGTGCGCGGGCGTTTACCTGTAATACTCCACGTAGGCCGTCTGGTCCGCCGTGTACGACAGGTCCACGTTGGCCTTGCCGAGGTCCGGTACGGCGCTCAGCTGCTTGATGATGTTGTCAGCCATCTGGCCCATGAACTTGAGGGCCTGGATATAGTCTCCCCGCTTAGCGAATATCTCATCCAGGCGGTTCAGGTGTTGCTGCAGACCCACCTCCATGCTGTCCAGGGAGGAGCTCACCTGATGGGGGTGGGAGGTTGGAGAGGGGTTGGTTAGGGTGTGCTGCTGCAGACCTACCTCCTTATTGCCTGGAGAACTGGATACCTTGACGAGTGGGGAGATTTGGGATGTAAGGTTATCATCATCATTATTATAGGGGAGCTACTAATTCATGAATGACCTTGATGAATAAATCAAGTTGTCAGTGGAATGAGTTCGACACCAGTGTGCTAAAGCATTGTTCACACTAAAGGAACTGAAAATGGTAAATTCTAGGTTTATCTGCACATTAAACTGAATTAACTGGTTACATTAATCCGTTGACGGCTTGGAAGAAACGATAAAATGGGTCAAAATCCAGTTCCACCAACACACACGAGACTGTACCAGGGTTGTGTTGTCACAGAAGAGCACTCGCAGCAGGTTTTAATGGATGATAAACACTAGCCCAGCAGAGTCCACTCTGTTCCACCACCAATGTCCAGTTACTCACCCCAAGCTGTGGTTCAGTGCTATGAAGTCAGTGGACTCAGGAATAAAAATCATTGCAGCGGATGGAACAGTGTATAACCAATCCTCTCCTCAGATCCCTCTGGGAGGTCTCTGATTGCCAGTAAACCGCTCTGAAGACCCCCCCCCCAACACACACGCGCACAGACACACTCCTAGACTGCCACCGTATGTTCATCTTTCACCCCAACCAGCAGACGCTCAGGAATCTGACCTGACCACAGGCCTTTCGGTCTGCTTGGCCTGGCAGGAGAAATGGGAGCTTTTCCTTTTCAGCTCTGTGATCTGCCACATGTCCGTTTCCTGTCACTTCACAAACCTCGTTTGAAAACGTTTTCGACCTCACGGACAGGAGCCGGGTTGATGCCTTGCTAGGAAGCAGCGCGTCTTTCCTGGAAAATATCTATTTTGCATGTCAACAAGATTGTCCTGGTTGACTCCGTTTGGCTTTCTTTCACTGTGACCGACGTAAGGTCACAGTGAGGTTACAAGGGAAAGTCTGCAGGCTACATGATGACCCAGTCATTAAACCTTGAGTAGTCTTATAGTACAGGATGGTGGAATCTGCATGACAATGCCAATTTATAACACAGTCATATATCCTGTTGGGATGCCTTGGGTTTCTATTTGGAGACACATTATATTCAAAGATGCACATTTTAGGAAAGAGACAGATATTATATGCTGTACGAATAATTGTACAACCCCGTTTCCAAAAACGTTGGGAAGCCACGTAAAATCCAAATGAAAACAGAATGCAATGATGTGCAAATCATGTATCCCCATATTTAATTGAAAATAGTACAAAGACCACATATCAAATGTTGAAATTGAGTAATGTTATTGTTTTTGAACAAATGTCCATTTTGAGTTGGGACAGGGGCATGTTTATCACTGTGTTGCATCACCTCTTCTTTTAACAATACTCTGTAAGTGTTGGGAACTGAGGAGACCAACTGCTGTAGTTGTGAGAGTGAAATGTATTCCTATTCTGCTTGGTATAGGATTTCAACTGTTTCATAATGCACCTAACTGTTTCAATGGGTGGCAGGTCTGGACTGCAGGCAGGCCAGTTTAGCACCTGGACTTTACTATGGAGCCATGCAATATGTAATATGTGCAGAATGCAACATGTAATATGTGCAGAATGTGGTTTAGCATTGTCTTGCTGAAATAAACAAGGCATAAATAAAAAATACCTAATCTGTTTGGCAGCATATGTTGCTCCAAAACCTGTATATATTGTTCAGCATTAATGGTGCCTTCACAGATGTGCAAGTCACCCATGCCATGTGCACTAATGCACCCCCATACCATCACGGATGCTGACTTTTGAATTGTGCGCAGATAAGAAGCCAGATGGTCCCGCTCCTCTTTAGTCCGGACGACACAGCGTCCATGATTCCCAAAAATAATTTCAAATTTTGATTCGTCAGACTACAGGACAGTTTTCAACTTCACCTCAGTCTATCTTAATCTGACCTCGGACCCAGAGAAGGCGGTTGCATTTTTGGATCTTGTTTATATGGTTTCTTCTTTGCATGGTAGAATTTTAACTTGTATTTGTGGATGCAGTGATGTACTGTGTTCACAGAGAATGGTTTTCGTAAGTGTTCCTGAGCCCATGCACTGATGTCCACTACAGAATCGTTTCTGTTTTTAATGCAGTGCCACCTGAGGGCCGGAAGATTACGACCATTCGATATTGGTTTTTAGCCTTGTCCCATGCGTACAAAGATTTCTCCAGATTCTCTGAACCTTTTAATGATATTATGTACCGTAGATGATGAGATCCCCAAACTCTTTGCAATTTTACATTGAGAAACGTTATTCTTAAATTGTAGCACTATTTGCCTGCGCAGTCTTTCACAGAGTGGTGAATATCTGATATGTTGTCTCGGTCCAATTTTCTATTGAATATAGAGTTTAAATTATTTGCACATCAATGTATTCTGTTTTTATTTACATTTTCCGTAGGGTCCCAACGTTTTCGGAAACGGGGTTGTATTAAAAGACACGCATTATAAGACCAAGACGGATACTGTACACCGTGTGTATTCCAGCCAACCACTTATCGAGACTTCATGAAATTCTATAGCAGTCAAAAGGGAGTGTTATTTTTATTTCAAAGAAGGGAATTTCACCTGGCACTTCAGTTAATAAAGACATGCTACAACAGAATTGTTTTACTGCCCTACAGTACTTCCTCACACAGCTCTAGAAAACACCAAGGGACATCGCAGAATGAAGAAGTCCCAAAATAACAACAGTGTTGTGTCAGAGAGGAAGGCATAATGTATGAATCACTTTCGTCAGGTCGGCCCCGCATGTGACAAATTGGAAGTGTTCAATAGGGTGTGATATTTCAAAATGTCTTGCAACAGAACATGAACAGCTTTGCTCTCACAGGCCAAGACAGTTAATAATTGTATGTCTCAAAATGTTGTATCACATACTGAACCCAACCAAGTCGTAAACTTGCAGGGAGCCAGCCCAGAGAGAATTATTTTATATATGCAAACTAAGTTCCGCAGGCCAAATCCGGCCAAGCAGACGATATAATACGGCCCGTGCTAGATTTAAGTACCTTTGCTATACAGAGACACAGGGAAAACAACATGATTAATCAGTAAAACTTATTGTGCTTCCTTCACTCAGATATGCCCAGTGTAGTCCTGTCCAATGCAAATACAGACTTAAGTAAATATTTATATCACTTGTGGCAGGGATCCAGCATTTTGCAACCCATTTTGAGTTACATTTTCAATATATTGCATCATTGTTTCATGATTTTGTCAAACATTAATGTGACTCATTCTTGCCCAGATATCAGACTCTCTACTTGTATCTATTTCACAAGTCGCATTTGCGGCTGAGTGTGTGAGCCACTTTGTCCCTCTCGCTCGGGCCCTCCTCCCCACCAGGGACCAAGACAACAGCCTCTGAGAAATAGCTAGGCAGCTACTAGATATTCAAAGATTTTAGAAGTAGCGTCTGGCTCCAGAAAGTACTGCCCTAGTATACAATCACAATTTTCTAAATGGCAAAAGAGGCTGAACGAGTAAAACCTAGCGATTGAGGATGCCAAAATAATAGGAAAATTCATCACACCACTAACATGCCATTTACAAAGTTCAATTCAGAGATTGTTCCAGAAAAACAAGCTCCTTCTCAATCAAACATACACAAAAGATCCAATGTGCTTGGGTTAACTGGCATCACAGCGGACGAGTTACATACTGACAGACATCTGTCCCAGAACAAATGTGAGGTAGGGGAATGTATAAAGTTGGGGAAACCTGTTAATGGCCTTATCAGTAATGTGCAGTTTATGAACAATTTGTTATTTTTAGAAACACTAATATTTATGAATTGTGCACATCACTCACACAGCTGTCAAGTTAAACACTTCAATCCAATCATGTTGAAGCTGTCACTAGACTTTTCAAATGCAATAATTCATCCCTAGTAGTTATAACTGTATTTATTTAATGCATCCTTAGTGATTATAACTGTATTTAATTAATGAATCCCTAGTAGTTATAACTGTATTTAATTAATGCTTCCCTAGTAGTTATAACTGTATTTAATTAATGCATCCCTAGTAGTTATAACTGTATTTAATTAGTACATCCCTAGTAGTTATAACTGTATTTAATTAATGCATCCCTAGTAATTATAACTGTATTTAATTAATGAATCCCTAGTAGTTATAACTGTATTAATTCCTGCCTCAACACACATTTTTTAGCAGCTCTTCATGCTATTCCCAATCTAGTGCACATATTTCAGGTGTGCTGTATATGGATTAGGGTGACACTCTGTTAGAGGGGACTTTTACTAAACCATATGTCCCACAGTCATAAAAGTGACTGGGACAGACACTGTTCTACCTAGCAACTAGGGACTTCACCAGACCCAGGCTTTACAAGAATATAAAGTTAATAGGGAACAAGGTAGGCTGATTAGAGAGTACTTTCGATAGACACATTTCAGGAACTGTGGGGACTTTCCAACAATCTCTGTATGAATACTACCACAAATTAGAATAAATCTTTGTTAAGTGGAAAATAACAAAAACTGTGTTTGTTTCTCTGGGAAATTTGTTCCCCCTCAAGCTATACAAGCAGACATAGCAAAACTTGTGACTAATTATAAACCCCAAAATTATAAAGGGGCTTTTTAATCATTTTTATCTGTCCATGCTAGCTTTTGGAGGTTGTTGGTTTCTAATACTGACAATCCTTCCAAAGACGCTATTGGCATAGAGATGATGTCGAACTGTAGATCAGGAGAATTGGTGCAACCAGTGAGGCCCTTGGATTCTTCTTTGCCTCCTTCACCATCATCCTCTACTGGACAAGTCAACTGTTTCTCCTTTACCATCATCCTCTACTGGACAAGATCCACTGTTCCTCCTTCACCATCATTGTCTACTGGACAGATCCACTGTTCCTCCTTCACCATCATCCTCTACTGGACAGATCCACTGTTCCTCCTTTACCATCATCCTCTACTGGACAGATCCACTGTTCCTCCTTTAACATCATCCTCCACTGGACAGATCCACTGTTCCTCCTTTACCATCATCCTCTACTGAACAGATCCATTGTTCCTCCTTCACCATCATCCTCTACTGGACAGATCCATTGTTCCTCCTTTACCATCATCTAAATCAACAGTGGTACATTCTGAGAAAAAAAAAGAATGCACAGGTGAGCTCTGCAACACAAAAAGGCCTGAACGTCAATGGAAGACAACAGTGATAGATGATCGTAGGATCCTTTCCATGGTAAAAAACAACAACCCTTCAGAGCATCCAGCCAAGTGAAGAACACTCCAGGAAGTAGGCATATCATTATACAAGTCTACCATGAAGATAAGACTTCACAAGAGCAAATACAGAGGCTTCATCAAAAGGTGCAAACCATTCATAAGCCTCAAGAATAGAAAGGCCAGATTAGACTTTGCCAAAAAAACATCTAAAAAAGTTCTGGAACAGCATTCTTTGGACAGATTAAAATAAGATCAACCTGTACCAGAATGATGGGAAGAAAATAGTATGGAGAAGGCTTGGAACGGCTCATGATCCAAAGCATACCACATCATCAGTAAAACACGGTGTGATGGCATGGCCATGCATGGCTTCCAATGGCACTGGGTCACTAGTGTTTATTGATGATGTGACAGAAGACAGAAGCAGCTTGGATGAATTCTGAAGTGTATAGGGATACAGTTGTGCTCAAAAGTTTGCATACCCTTGGATAATTGGTAATATATGTACCATTCGTAAAGAAAACATGAGTGAGCAGGCAAAACACAGGTCTTTTATTTCTTATGGGATTCACATTCAACTGTAGGTCATAACAGAATGGCACAATCATAAAACAAAACATGGCAACAAATAAAAAAAATGAACTGACCCCTGTTCAAAAGTTTGCATACCCTAAGTTCTTAATACTGTGTATTGCCCCCTTTAGCATCAATGACAGTGTGCAGTCTTTTGGAATAGTTGTCTATGAGGCCCCAAATTCTTGCAGGTGGTATAGCTGCCCATTCGTCTTGGCAAAATGTCTCCAGGTCATGCAAAGTCTTTGGTCGCCTTGCATGAACCGCAAGTTTGAGATCTCCCCAGAGTGGCTCAATGATATTAAGGTCAGGAGACTGTGATGGCCACTCCAGAGCATTCACCTTTTCTGCTGTAACCACTGGAGGGTCAACTTGGCCTTGTGCTTAGGGTCATTGTTGTGTTGGAAAGTCCAAGAGCGTCCCATGCGCAGCATTCGTGCAGAAGAATGCAAATTGTCTGCCAGGATTTTCTGATAACATGCTGCATTCATCTTGCCATCAATTTTCACAAGATTCCCCGTGCCTTTAGAGCTCACACACCCCCAAAACATCAGTGAGCCACCACCATGATTCACATTGGGGATGGTAATCTGTTCACTATAGGCCTTGTTGACCCTTCTCCAAACATAGCACTTATGGTTGTGACCATAAAGCTCTGTTTTGGTCTCGTCACTCCAAATTAGTGTGCCAGAGGCTGTGAGGCATGTCAAGGTGTTGTTGGGCATATTGTAACCGGGCTTTTTTGTGGCATTGGTGCAGTAAAGGGTTCATTCTGGCAACCCGACCATGTAGCTCATTTTTGTTGAAGTATCGTCGTATTGTGCTCCTTGAAACAACCACACCGTCTTTTTCCAGATCAGCATGTATTTCTCCTGAGGTTACCTGTGGGTTTTTCTTTGTATCCCGAACAATTCTTCTGGCAGTTTTGGCTGAAATCTTTCTTGGTCTACCTGACCTTGGCTTGGTATCAAGAGATCCCTAAATTTTCCACTTCTTAAGTGATTGAACAGTACTAACTGGCATTTGCAAGGCTTTGGATATCTTTTTATATTCTTTTCCATCTTTATAAAGTTCCATTACCTTGTTACGCAGGTCTTTTGACAGTTCTTTTCTGCACCCCATGGCTCAGTATCTAGCCTGCTAAGTGCATCCACGTGAGAGCTAACAAACTCATTGACTATTTATACACAGACACTAATTGAAATTTAAAAAGCCACAGATGTGGGAAATTCACCTTTAATTTCCATTTTCACCTGTGTGTGTCACCTTGTGTGTCTGTAACAAGGCCAAACATTCAAGGGTATGTAAACTTTTGATCAGGGTCATTTGGGTGATTTCTGTTACCATTATGATTTAAAAAGGAACCAAACAACTATGTGATAATAAATGGCTCCATATGATCACTATCCTTAAATAAAATACTTTTTTTTGCATGATCAGTCATATTTTCAAAATAAATGCCAACACTTCACAATTTCTGCCAGGGTATGCAAACTTATGAGCACAACTGTATATGGTCTGCTCAGATTCAGCCAAATTCAGCTAAGTTGATTGGACGGTGCTTCACTTTACAGATGGACAATGACACAAAACTTACTGCGAAAGCAACCCAGGAGTGAAAAATTCTGCAATATAAATCACCTGATCCCAACCTGAGCCACATTAGACTTACTGAAGACAAAACGTAAGGCAGAAAGACCCACGAACAAACAACAACTGAAGACAGCTGCAGTAAAGGTCTGGCAAAGCATCACAAAGGAGGAAACCCAGCGTTTGGTGATGTTCATGGATTCCAGGCTTCAAGCAGTCATTGCCTGCAAAGGATTCTCGACAAAGTATTAAAAATGAACATTTTATTTATGATTGTGTTAATTTGTCCAATTACATTTGAGTCCCTGAAATAAGGGGCTGTGTATGAAAATGGTTGCAATTCCTAAACGTTTCATACGATATTTTGTTCAACCCTTTGAATTAAAGCTGAAAGTCTGCACTTCAATTGCATCTCGGTTGTTTCATTTCAAATCCATTACGGTGGCATACAGAGCCAAAATTGTGAAAATTGTGTCAGTGTCCAAATATTTCCGGACCTAACTGTATCTGCACTCCAGTCACATGATCACCACATTGAATTTGCCAAGCTCCTCCAAAATTACACTGTTTGAAAAGACCAAAAAAAAAAGACCTCCCCTCGCCTAAATTGACCTCATCCTGTCTCTGATACAATCACCATCAATCACAACCACAAAATTAGGTTCAAGCGAGTAGCAAGTTGTTTGGAGTGGTGGATGCAACTTTGTTTTAATAAACTAGAATCAGAAGTCACTCTTATTCGATCCACTTAACCAATGATTTGTTTTCAAGGTGGGAATTCAGCCTTTAACTATTTCCCTTAAATATATATTTCAGCAATAAGGCCCAAGGAGGTGTGGTTCATAGCCAATTTACCAGAGCTAAGTGTTGTTCTTATGCATAATGCAACGTGGAATGCCTGAACACACTCATAAACCCCCATGCAATTAGAACAATGAAAATGTTTTTTTGTTAACATGGTCTCCTCTAACAAATCTTTTTTATGAATTTCCTGATTTATTTTCATTTGTGACTTTCATTTCCCCATGGGGAAAGGTGATAAATGGATTTTACATGTGTTACCTCATAGTAACACTGAAAAACAGGAAGTCATGAATGGCCATGATATAGCTGCTTTAGACTGACAAGTACTTAAAAAAAGCTGAATTATGATGCATATTTATTTTTCTATATTTTATTCATAAGAATCCCTAGGATTGCACATAATTGTAATTGTAACACATTACTATTGCAGAAAAATTTATAATTTAATAAACATTTTCTATGAGCAATTATGTATCAAATACACTTTATTTTATTTTGGGTCATTGCCCATCTGTAAAGCTATTACCTGTGTTGTTCATTTTATACAGCCTGTTTTGCTCATCTTTATCAAGGGTGCCAACAATTTTGGAGGTGACCGTGAATAATTTGGATGTCTGAAGAGAGTCATATGTCTGGATCCACACAGTCAAAGGAGCTTAACCACCATTAGTACTGACAGACTAAGAGTTAATCCCTGCTCTGCTTTTCACTTTGACTAGAACCGCATTCTCCTAACCCCCCCCCCAAACCTTCTACCACAACCTAATACACCCCCACTACCCCAAAACTCAACTTTATTCACCCCCACCCTATTTCCAGTCTACTTCCATTTCATCTGCCGTCTCCAACCCCCCACGCTTTACCCCACCCAATCGGCTGGAAAGAGGTCAGCACCAAGGCATCAGGCTCCAACACCAGCTTCATTAAACTGGAAGGGGTTTTAATGGCATGGGAACCTAAAAAATAAAAACAACTTTTATCATTCTAATACAATTAAAGTCTGCCTAAGTTATTTATACAGTACACTGGTTATGTTAACCATGTTGTCTGCTGTTATTGCACATCGAGGTATGTCTCCAAACAGAAATGGGAAGTGATCAATGTTGACTTCTAATGTAATCATATATTTGACAGGAGTTTAGGACGTGCAGCTCTGTTTCAGCCTCATTTGAAGGGCAGTGTACACAACACCAAGGCCATGCTCGCTGAATCTTAATTTTCGAGTAATAGACTATTGAGGTTACAGCAATTGTTGCAAAAACTATTTAATTTAAATAACATTTACATATTCACTATTTGATTCACACAGCGATGAGAAACACTCACTGAGCCATAAAGAGTAACACACAGAGCTTTGGCCAGACCACAGGCTTGTAGGCATATCAACACACTGACAATGTTGATTACATGGTAACTAACACAGTGCACTTCATCGAATCGGTGCTGTTGCTGGTGACAGTAGAATTGCTTCGGTGCCCGTATGAGATGTGTTTAGTTGCATACAAACCACATTTTTTTATGTTTATATATGGAGCCGGAAGGACTTACAGAACCAGACTTCATACGTCTGCTCTAACTCCAACTCAATACAAAATTAGCGAGAGAGCCTATTTAGACCTCAGTAGGTATATGGAGTATCTGTCAGAAAAGTGTCCCATCAGTGTCCCATGTAATCTCGGAAGGGAACATGCAACAATTGACGTTTTCACCCGTCTACACTACAATTTTTTTTTTCCTCTCAGACGCAAATGTGGTTAATCTAAATAAAATGATTATAGCGTAAAAAATGCCCTAAGTCACAGTGTTCAGCTATTCTACCTCGGTGTACTCTCTTTATGGCAATCTACATTTCCAATTTGCTCAGTTCTTTAGAGGTTAATTCCTTCCAGTGCATCAAATAGTTCCCCTTTTGTTTCCTCATGATTTTCATTTTCGATGTACTTGTGTGCATCATCTGTTCCAGTAAGCCTCCCCCCCCCCCCCAGGGGGCTTCCAAACCAGTCACCCCCTACCGGGTCTCGGGTGGGGGTTGAAGGGCCCCCGGGGGTTGTTCTACTATGGAACAGATGATGAACCCTGCCATTAACCGAGGAATCTTTTGTTGCGAGTGAGCTAAGCCCCAAGGCTTTATCCGCTGAGCTGAATAACAACATTAATGCTTCAGGGGAGCACTGGAACAAGATGTAATGCCAAAAGGACCTCTGAAGATCCCAACACTGTTGGATAACATCATTAGTGCTACACGTTAGCTAGGACGACACAGCATGTCGAAGCCAGGCCTGGCACTAGCAGTCTATTCTGAAGAAATCAACACGTTCAACACCGACGTAAAGCTGAGCAAAACACAGTAGCATGCAGGATAGGACACGTTAACAGCTGCATTTACCAGCAGCATGTGGGTTCGAACCGAACACTCCAGCGACAGTGACTGGATATGCCCGGCCGCAGACAGGCAGACACGCGCACGCCTACGCCTGTCTTAGTAACGTGATGCATTTGGATGACACTGGAAGCTTCGCATCAAGACAGCGACCTGGCATTTCGCATCTGCCCACATCAAACAGCGCCCGTGTGCCAGTATCAATTCAGCAGGAGAGGGTAAATTACCAGGTTGTTGATGCCACCCAGTGTATGGTTGGCGTTGTGGAGGGAGTAAGTCAGCTGGTACACGCCGTCGTTGGTCTCGCTGTTGCCATAGAAACCCACTCCGACAGCAGAGCTGAAACAGAGGAAATGAACACGAATTAAAAAACACAGACCGTTTTCATTTCTTCCCGTTCACATTGCAGCTTCCTTCACCGTTATCAAGGCTAAATTGAAAAACCTTCCGGTCCACGAGTTATCCATAAGGGATGGGACTGTTTGTTTTCTATCCCTATCATTAAAAACATCTGTTTCTGTATGAACTTAATAAAACTGCTGGCTCGGAGGACCGGAGAGTGTGGTGCTGAATTAGACTATAATCCTACTCCACTTTATGCCATATGGACTGTCATGAAGCTAAGAGAGTTCTCTGAAGGGAGATTACAGCTTTTATCTTTGAATCGCTCCTACTTCCCTTCCAGTCCTTCCTGTCCTCCATCTACACTGTCTCTGCTTCTCATTTGTCCTCTGTCTCCGGACAACGCATCCGTCCCCTCTCACTTCCAGGACACACTGAAACCCATGTTTCCCACCGGGCCGTGCTTTAGGCCTGGGCCAGGCTGCACCAGCGTGGTTCCCCAGCCGGCATTGTCGCCGAATCTATCGACCGTGTAAAAGGACACCTCCACCCGCACCCCTAGAACGAAGAGGTTCCCCTGACATAATGATGCCATTCCGTCAAGCCGAACCACGGAAACCACAGCCCCACGGGAAAAGACACGGAGCGAGCCTTCCCCACTGGCCTTGTCGTCAGCGTCCCCTCAGGCTGTGCTTTAACAGGACACATGTTCCCACCACATTAGCCTCCTCCCAGGGGAGCGGCTATCCCAGAATGGACAGGACACGAACAGCAGGGTTAGTCCGTCAGATGTGACACCAGTGAGGTCATGCTGTTGGAGGTCACTTGTTAAGCACGCTGGGGTTGTGGGGGGTTTCTGCAGATCCCAAGGAGAGGACATCACTGGCCGTACAGGACTGAACAGTGGGGCACTGCGCCAAGCAGACTCACTACCGGTGTGAACCAGCCTGCTTACAACACACCAACTCAGACTGTTGTGAAACAATGGCATTTCTGATGGAACAAGCTTTTGTTGCGGCGCTTTAGGCAAATCCCTGTAATTTGCAGATACAGAACTTTCTTTCCGGTTTCCGACTTTTCGTTCTTATCTCTCCCTTTAATAATGTGTTAATATGTATGAATCCAGGACCCGCAAGTAAATTGAGCATTTGACCAATCACACCACTTTAGTTCTGGATAAACCACGATTATAAACCAAACCTCATACCCAGTAACTGCCAATATTAAAGGAGTATTTAAGCATTTTGACAATGAGGCCATTTGTCTACTTACCCAGAGTCAAATTAAAATGAATGTCTTCACATTCTGTCTGAAGGAAGTCGCTATTTAGAGTTAGAGTGCAAATAAAAGCAATTCATGTAGACTTCCAGTCAATACTCTAAGCATTGGTTACTCAGCATTGGTTCAAAACCCTTAGTTTCCTTCATGCTGTTGCCAGGTTGAACCTCTTCCCTTCTGACACACCACATGTGGAGAGGCTAAAAGGTAACACGGCCTGCTGTGACAAAACCCTTCAGTCCACCGCACCGCAACCTAAACACAGGACATCCTCAGACAGATGGTCCAGATGTACAGAGCGCGGGAGGAAGACAGCGTGAAGCAGGGGTGTTTTGACGGAAATGCATCCTACCCACCAGGATCAATATCAAAAGGGAAACGCATACCATCCACAGCATAGCCATGATCAATATCAAAACCTTTATTTTGGTCATCCATTACTCCATCTCCCGGTTATGACTGTCCCCAACATGGGGACCTTTCTTCTTTTATTCTGCTAATTATACTCACTATCTAAACTTAACCTCATTCTCCTAACTTGCTGCTTAACTTATCCTAACCTGTTGCAAAAAGTAAGTACTGACAAAAGTCTGGCAGGGACGTTGGCGTGTTCTGCCACATAAAAAAAAGGTTTCTGCCCCAAGGCCTTGGTTACATATTACAACTTTAATTTATAATAGACTGCCTGTGGCTCATGGAACTGGAGAAGTTAAGTGTGTATCTGTGAGGAAAGGACTGACCACCTGAAAGCAAAACAAATCTTGACTAATAACAGCACAGCAGGCATTGCAGAGAGGGCCGCATACAGGCCACACCTGCCCTAGTCTCAAATGTATAGATTCTGAAACTTGACACGTTCATCACCCCTGATTCTTTCAAACCATCTGACCTGCTATCCAATCACTGGACCGCTAAGCACCTTTTCCAACTGCATTTACCGTGTCTTCAGAAAGTCGCGTTCACATACTCCAAATTATTTAGTTGTATAGACTTACAATTAAAGTGAAGGAAAAAATGAAGAGACCAAAATGTGACCAAAATTGAACTATTAGGCCTGAACACAAAGCGCTAAGTCTAGCAAAAACAAGGTGCATCTGATCACCAGGCTAATACCATCCCTACAGTGACGCATGGGAGCCTCATGCTATGGTTTCTGTCACCGCGGCATCGACTGGAAGACTGCTCAGGCTTGAGGAAAGGATGAATGGAGCAAAATAGAGAGAAGTCCTTGAAGAACCTCTGATCCAGAGTGCAAAGGCAGAGATTAATCTTTCAGCAAGACAACTACCTGAAGCACCCAGCCAAGACAGCACTGGAGTGGCTTCGGGACAATTCTGTGTTTTTGTTTGGCCGAGGTAAATCCTGACTTTAACTTTGAACATCTTTATGGAGACCTAAAGATTGCAGTTCATCGACGCTCCTCATCCAATTTTACAGGGCTCGAGAGGATCTGCAAGAAAGAATGGGAGATCCAAATCCAGGTGTGCAAAGCAGGTTGAGGAATACCCAAGACTCAAAGCAGTGATTGATGCCAAAGGCTACACAAAGAACTGAATTATGTGTCTGAATACTTAAATAGACTAGATATCTCAGATTTTTATTTAAAAAATTGGCACAAATTTAAAAAAAACATGTTTTTGCCTTGTCATTATCGTGTATTGGATGTGCAATAAAATGTAATATTAACAATATAACCCAAAACAAATTGGGGGAAGTGAAGGAAAAGGGTCTGAATATTTTCCAAATGCACAATATGCCATCTAATACAAAGAGAAACTGCACCATATTCTGTCTATTCATAAGCATTACCTCATATGGTGATCTATGCACCTTCATCAGTAAGTATGTATCACCTCATTCTGTTTAACCTAGCTCTTCCTTATTCCATTGAACATGATGTATTTTTTATCATCTTCATGGGTCACTGAATTTTTTATCTTGCAATTGTTATGCATTTAGCCAGGTTGTCATTCTAAATGAGAATTGGTTTTCCATCGGCTTACCTGGTTATAAAAAGTTGAAAAAAGTCAAAAAGTCCATTTGGATTTGAAACCATTCTATAGAATTCTTGTTGGGGTTTTCACAATAAAATCTGAATAACGATACAAGGTATGTAGATTAGTAAGTCGGGGGTTGCTGTCAGTGGTGGCGATTAAGCCCGTGGTTTCAGTTGGTTACAGCATTTGTCTCCAATTTGGTCCTTGGTCTTAATCCTATTCTGGTATTAGTATTTTTGCCCTACACACTGGATTTCACAAAGGTTGGATGATGCATTGACTCGTGGAATCAGGTGATTGCCCGGGCTGAAAACCCCCGTGGGTCCCCAGGACCATGATTAAGAAGCACTGAGCTAGAGCCACTGCAATGCAGACATGGGTTTAAGTAGTGTTCGTCGTCATCAAAACACCTCAGCTTAACTTGATTGCAGCCTGCCTTGCTGGTTCAATGTAACCAATGGGATGGCCCCGGAGGTACAAACCCAACCAATCAGTCTTCATAAAATACAACAAAACTATTTCAAAGGAGACAAACACCACATGTACCTTCGTCGTGCTGCACCACCCACATCCATATGATTGGTCAGTCCCTGGACAGTTGGAGGACAATCCTATTGACCAGAGGGTTAGGGTTAGTGTTTCCCCACCCGATTCCTTAGTCTAAACCCACAGTAGCTGCATACCAGCAAAAAGGAAGGTACTGCATTTGAAGGTACCGTTTTAGACTTTAAAATATATACATTTCAGACTTCTATGAGTGCATAGAGTGGATTTAAAAAAAAAAACATGTATCGTATTAAACTCTGTGGTAGTAGAGGGGTATTAAACTCGGTGGTAGCGGAGGGGTATTAAACTCGGTGGTAGCGGAGGGGTATTAAACTCTGTGGTAGTGGAGGGGTATTAAACTCAGTGGTAGTGGAGGGGTATTAAACTCGGTGGTAGCGGAGGGGTATTAAACTCTGTGGTAGTAGAGGGGTATTAAACTCGGTGGTAGTGGAGGGGTATTAAACTCGGTGGTAGTGGAGGGGTATTAAACTCGGTGGTAGTGGAGGGGTATTAAACTCGGTGGTAGCGGAGGGGT
>JACXGI010005453.1:0-28962 GCA_016801175.1 Esox masquinongy | reverse complement strand
AGTATATTGCCTAACAGAAGGATGAACCAACCTCCATGGTCAATCAGAGTGACAAGTTCCACTTCAGAGAATAACAGAATGATAAGAGGTAATTCAGTGTAACATATCATATAACGTCATGAAACTCCAGTGACGTCAAGTAATAAAAACACCATGAATGATAAGACAAAGGACAGGGGTTATAAAAAGGAAAAGATCAATTAACTTTATTGGATTCAATTATTCTATTCATAACAAAACCATTGGGCAGTTGAAAAGACCTGGGCAACGTCCTGGGAACCACACAAACAGAGGTAACCTACTCTACAAGTCCAGCAGATGAAATCGGACACAGTACTGAGGCGTGGTGACTGGAAAGGCCATAACTGAACTTGTTATACCCACACCGCTCACCTGGAAAAACATTAGTAAAAAAGAAAATCCTTACTAAATGAACGAGACGACTGGATTTAAGACCATAACAGAGAGATCACTTAGTCATTAACTTCTGGAAAAGGTAGCCAAGAGTTGGAGGAGGGATCATATTAGTTGCTAGCGTCACTGATACGAAGGCTTTCCTTAGATTATAGAACAAAATTACACAGTTAAGTTGTAGTAGTTATGCAAAAACAAACTCACGTTTCCATTCTGTCCTGTCCCCAGTAAAGGGAAACTGAGTCACTGTTAACCCAGACATAAAGTTTATAAATAATTATCCCAAACATACTGTATTTCCAATTTCCTTTGGAGTAATTATCTGGATCCTGAGAGTCTGATTAGCTAGTTAAACACAAAGTCAAATGTAATATAGTCTGGCTACACAGACAAAAGATTACGAGGTTTGATAAAGATGAAAAGAACATTTTATTAAAACTATAACACTTGTAGCCAGAGACCGTGTGCAAGAGCATACATTCTTTTCTATATATTTCTCTTTTCTCCAAGAGTTTCTACAGATGTGCTACAAACTCCTTCAGTAAAATAATATGGCAAAATCTCCTGTGTTATGTTGTCTGATTCTCTGAACATAAGCATTTTCAAAAGGTAGTGCTTCCTAAAGGGATATTCCACTAAATGCCTCAAAATGAAGACACAATGAAGTCACAAAACAAAGAGCTGTCCTGAGCCAAGTCATTAACCAGTTAACACAGACCTCATTGGTTGAGCTAAGCAGCATCATGCCATAGCACTTAGCACCACAGTGGGTCATGTGTAACAGACAAACCAGCGCTGGGCTGGCCCTGGAATGTTAGCAGCTAACGACATCAACCCCAGCACTTAGCACACTGTCACAAGATTAAGCTCAACCTGACGCCGATTCAATCAAGCACTTAGGGAGTGGGAGTCTTTTGTTCTTGTAATTTAGTATTTTGAAAACCAGAGGATGTAAAGCAGGCCGAGATAGTACAGGATTCTCTCAATCTCGCTCTCTCTCCTCCGTCACTCTTTCTGTGCACTCCACTTTGATGCCCTTTTACTCTCTCTTTTCTTTCCATCTCTGACAAAACTAATGGGTTTGACAATTTTTGGGGGACACTGTATTCCAGCACTTTGGATTTCAAATTACACAATAACTACTGAAGTGCAGACAGTCAGCTTTAATTTCAGGTTATTTTTATCCATATTGAATTAACCATTAAATAGTTTCAGAATTGACGAGACATTTTGTACATAGTTCCCTTTTCAGTGTACCAAAATGATTGGTACACTTCACCATGTGTCCTGCAATAAGCAGTCGAAAACGACAAGAGAGACAGTTGTAGTTGCAGCCACAAATACCCAAGCCATAACAGTTCCATGTTTCACCACCTCAATGTTTCACAGATGAGGTGGTGTTACATTGGATCATGGAAAGTTACTTTTTGTTCTCCATAGTTTCCCATTTCCATTACTCTAATACAGATAAACCTCATCTGTCCATGCGATTGTTTTCCCCCAGAACTGTACTGGCACTTTTAGGGACTTTTTAATAAAACAATCTTTCTTTGTTGTGTACCAAAAAGGTTTTGGCACTGTCTCAAGATTATTTATTCTGATTTATTTGACTCATTGAGGGGTTGGAAATGTGAAAATGGCAGAAAAATAATACTAATAAATACACAGTATGTGATACTTGGGCTTAACGGCTGATTTAGAACACAACACCACTTTGGAATTGCGAGTGAATTCAACCAGTTTCTGCTCCATTATAGCCAAAGGTGTGACCAGGAAAGCCCCACTCTAACTGGACCTTTCTTTTTGTTCAGCTGGCGGGAAAGGTCCCACAACACAAAAATATTCAGCCGCTGTCAACGTGGCAGTTGCCTGCGGGTGCTAACATGAGTGCCTACAGCTGCCCCTGGGGGGCAACTCCTCCCGAAGGAACCCCCAGACCCCGCCAGGAACACCACACCGTGAAAGAATTCTGGGAAGTCACCCACTAGCCAAGACATGAGAGGATCATTTTAATAAAATCTGCAAATCAAAGGGCACGACTGATTATACGAACCAAGCTTAGAGGTAGCTTTTGTGGCTGGGTTTTTTCCGCTGACCGTCTTGCTCGGAAAGGAGCTCTGTCAAAGCCATAGCAATAGAATAAGTACATTATATTTCTCTGAATGCCACCATGCATTCTTAAATAATAGACTGCGGCAATCAGATTACTGTAAACTGATTCCATCATGAAATTAGGGTAGCAAATAATTTCGATGCTGCTGAGAATGTGATTTATTTAAATCACATTTACCATTGACTTGTTGTGGGTCTGAGGTAGATGGACTGGTAACCCTTCATTTACAGCTAAGGTGTATTATTGGATGTGTCTTAATTCTGGGGAAGTTCATTAACCTGAATAAAGAATCTGTACTTCATTCTTAAATCTACATCCTCTCCTCCTAAAAGAATAAAGAAGATTTCGATCAGATATACTGTACGATAAGTGGAACCTGTGATGCAGAGGGGACTGCATGCTGTGAAGGTTTCAGGCCCTAAACTCAAACGGATAATGCCTCAATGGACATTTTGTCTTATAGTAATGGATACAATGGATTAACTGATACTGTAACGAGCACGTGGAAACAATGTGTTTAATGGGCTTAATAGCATTCCCATCACTTCCACAGCCATTACTAGCCCATCCTACCTTATTACGATGTATGATAATAGTGTGTTGCAGTGGAGAGTGCATTCTGGGCTGGTGTAGATAACATGAAGGCCAGACAAGAGGGCTATGGGGAAACATGGTCATTGAGACTGAAATTAGCAGATGTCGTGGGCCGACATTATTTAGGATCATTTTATTCATTTATTTGGAGCGGGTTACCAAATCAACTCCAACCCTGCACGGTCCACAGATCAGCCCCATTACTCATATGGGCCAACGAAACTTAGATTCAAAGTTTATCAGCTCTCCCTCCTGGATGTAGCGAGAAGGTGAAAGGCTAAAGGTCAGATCGCTCAGGTTGAATTACCATTTGGTCGTCCGCCCACCACCACCACCATCACGACAGACTGCCTGCCAGAGGTCACCGTCTGACAGTCAGCAATCACATCAAGGTGACCCCAGGACCACCAACGTTTTACGGTTCTCCGCCTCCCCTCCTGAAGAGCTAACCTAAGAGTTTCAGTTCAACCAATCCAGCTCACCCGTATTCTCACAATTAACACTAGGACCGCCAGGCCTTTCAGACCAACAGTATCAGTCAGAGCTGGATGACGTTTCTCGTCATTAGCATACGAATCGTCCCTATTAGCATGGACATTCTCCCCCGCAGCCTCACCATCCAGCCAGAGCATCAGTTCATCTACTGGGTCGTCATCAAACTACATGGAATAGTCTAAAAAAAAAATGAATTACAGAATTTGTAATTTGAAAAAGTACAAGAATGTGTTTGTATTGAAGGTTTTATCATACGGAAATGAATACAAAAAAAAAGAATACATAAAACGATTATTTCTAAGAACACGGGCTGTAGTATTTTCATTCATTTATTATACCCTACAAATGTACACAATGTGAATTACACAACACTTAATTTATTCAAAATAAATCCATTAGAATATAGTTTTCATTTTGATGATGTACAAGGTAAAATAAAAGACATTATCGACCAGTTTGTGACAGTCAAAAGATATCCGCATTCACGGAACACCCTGGACTCTCCACTATTACCAACACCTGTTCCTCATCACCCCGGACTTCCCATCATTACACACATCCTCACTACTACAGCCTATAACTGTCCTTGTGTGTGTCTGTGTCTTTGTGGAGTATTGTATGCTAGTTGTCCGTGTGTGTTCGCTGTTTTTCTCGTCTAGTGTGCTTGTTCCTTTGTATCAGTTCTAGCCGTTTCGGTCTTCATTGCATTACGCATTTCACTATTCAGCTTAGTAAACCCTTGTTTCACCGTTTATCACCGAATAAGGAAATTTAAAAATGTTAATTTGATTAGCAGAGTAAAAGTATGATCAAAGGATAACTTACAGTAGTGTATTGCAGGGGCATTTGGGGTGGCTGTTGGTTCGTTTCTTTATTTTGTGAGGAGGCTCAGGCAGTGGAGGCGACGGCTCATAATAATTATTTAGCGTAATACGGTTGGAGAATGTTAATCTTCAGGAAAATAAGCAGAGAAAATTCAAAGAGAGATGATAGGATGTGTATCTGATTTTGTTTCTCTTTCTCTCCAAACTCTCCAAATAAAAACAGTAACGTTTAATACGTTTGCTGAATTGATAATTGGTGATAGTTGGTATTTCATTTGTGAAAAATTATTTAGCTTAATACGTTTGTAGAATCTTAATCTTCAGTAAAATAAGCAGAGATAATTCAAAGAGAGATGATAGGATGTGTATGTGATTTTGATTCTCTTTCTCTCCTAAGATAAACAGTAACATGTAACACCTTTGTTGAATTGGTAGTTGGATGTCTGGTATTTCTGTTCTTAAAAATTATTTAGATTTATATTTTAGATTTACATATAAAGAAATTAGCCTACACAAGAAAATGAATATTGAAAAACGGTAAAATGGTGAGATATATGTTGAATTGTCAAGTAGCCTATATTGTTTGTATTGTTTCAATAATAACCTAATGAAATTGTTGAATGGTCATGGAAATCTTGTATTTCATGTGTAAGTTCATTCAAATTCAACCAAGACTATCATTCATCTGGGAGTATGGCGCATTCATTGAATGACATCAAGCGTGCTACAAAACCCTCCATGACAAGAGCTGTAGGACTTTGGTGGACACACTACGGCAGGGTTTCCAAAACTCGGAGACCCCAAAGCGGTGTTTAATTTCCCGCGGTTCTACAAACTAACTTACAGTTACGCAGAGACTGATTATCCGTGAAAAGTCAAACATGATACGGTTAATTCCCCATGTATGCCAGGGGACCCGCTGCCCTAAGGGGTCGTAACGCGGTAATCTGACCCACCATATGACGAGTCCACTGACGATGGCGGTCCAGGAGACACAGCAGGAGTCCGGCCTTTTGGTCTCCCCTTCCTCCTCCCTCCTACAGCAGCACAGGCAGGTCAGGTAGGTGGAGAGCAGCAGGACGCTGAGGGCTAGCCCGGCCGCAGCCATACACGCTAGGAAGACTAGAGACTGGGGGAGGGACGGGAGATAGGCGGGGGAGGGGTTGGAGGGAGAAAAGCAGAGAGAGAGAGACAGAGATCAGCAAATGTACCGGAGGTTGGTTTTTTTTTTAACCGCATTTGTATAAGTAACCTCGGCCGTAACCCTAAGACTTGCATTAGCTCCCATTTCTTCGGCTCGGCCCAGGCTGTGCAGCTCAGTATGATGTTAAGGACTAACAACATGAAACTAAAACGACCACACTGAGAGAACACACTTTTGCAAACACCCGTTTGTTCTGAAATCACAGCTCTATCCAATTCAGCCCTGCATTAGGATGACAGCCGGTAAGCCAGAAAAGTGACTTATTGACCCCACCTCACATCCCTGACATCCTCCGACGGACCAGGAAGCACTGGAAGCAAGTGAGACTAATACGCAAAGCGATACGGGGTCAAAAGTCACGCGCGGTTCATCAACCGTCACCACAGCGGCTCTCTGTGCGAGGCCAGCTGGAAAGAGAGATGGATGGAGCGAGGGATGGATGGAGCGAGAGGTAGGGACAGGTAGAGAGACTGAGACAAAGGGAAATAAAGGGAGAGAGTGAGGAGAAAATGCAATGAGAAAAAAATATAAATACTATTGCAAACAGGAAGCTTTATGAAGGCCTTCTGGAATTGCTTTCGGCAAGCGAGGCGCTAAAAGCAAACAAATGACTCACTCAGACAAGGTAAGAGGGATAACATTTAGACTCGGAAAATGACAGTGAAGCGTACAGTTTTAATGTTTCAATTGGTTTTCTAATTACCAGAGACCTTGTGAGATTGTGGACCTTTAACAAGGTCCCAAGCTTGGCCTCTTGGACTACACACGTCACCATGGTAACTCATCTGCGGACTGAATAGTACTCCGTGGAAAACAGCTCAACGTCATGTGACCAGGCAGTCTCACTCTGGAACAGTCTTGTGATGCACTGAGCTTACAGTGAACGTTTGAGGGTTTAGAAGAGTAGAAAAACACAGGGGTAATAAAATGCCACTCAATTAGTACCAAATATCAGCTAAAAAAAAAAACAATGTTGTTTTAGGAATTCATCTTGCTACTACTACAGTATACTTTTATTGAGACTTTAATGCTTTGACAGGAAAATGGAGGAAGATAAAGGGGACGTTTTCTGCTGGAAAAAATGTGGGCCAGACTGAAGCCCACTCTGCAGTGGTACATGTGGGCCAGAGTGAAGCCCACTCTGCAGTGGTACATGTGGGCCAGACTGAAGCCCACTCTACAGTGGTACATGTGGGCCAGACTGAAGCCCACTCTGCAGTGGTACATGTGGGCCAGACTGAAGCCCACTCTGCAGTGGTACACGTGGGCCTGAGGCAGCAGCTAAGACAACCGGACTACCATGGGCCACATCCAATTAAACTTAAAGGGGCCATATATATTTTGAATGTAATACTTGCATAAATACAAGCATAAATGACCAGAAGACATCTGCTGGAAATCTTTTATGTCAATGTTTCAGAACTGTTCACAGTGCCTGAGATATTCCCCATTCATACTTTATCGCTGGTCTATCAGTTTACACTGACTTGCAATCTCCTTATACTAGGATACTCACAGGACTACTCCCCCATCCTGAACTAGCGGAAACTATTCCGGTCTCATTCAGTAAGGGTAGAGGAGACACCTTGTATTTGTTTTTAAATTCAGTCTCGTAAACATTACAGGCAGGACTCAACACAGCGCCATTTTAACAAAATCATGGTTGAATTACTAACCACAGTTCCACTTGATTTTGTTAGTCACTCACCATCGTATTAGGCCTTGCAATCAGTTTTCTTAACCCCATAGCATAATGTGTGAAATTGCAGAAAATTCAAAAGAAAATCATGTTGTCACTCTCCGGCCCATCACAGAATTAGTACAATTGTATATAGTTAAATAAAGTAACGGCTATGGCAGGCTCTGACATCATCACACGGGTATAGATGTATGTACACAGACCAGCACTGTGGCCCCTAGTAATGATTTCAGATATTCGGTGGCCCGAACCCTCAACAAAGTGGCCCGTCCCTGCCCTATGTAGCCCACTGCTTTGGACCGGAGCTCAATTGATCCTGGTCAAAAGCAGAGAACAGGGTGCTATTAGGGACAAAGTTAATAGGTTCTGACCAGAACAACACAAACCTTCTGGCCTATATTGTCCACAGTCTATATTGTCTACAGTCTATATTGTCCACAGTCTATATTGTCCACAGTCTATATTGTCCACAGTCTATATTGTCTCAACTACATGACTGAGTCCACAGCAAAGAAGGTGCCATATTCTCTACAGTGAACAACATTTGATCAGAACGGGGGGTTGACTCATTGTTGTTGGTCCTCCTATGACTCCTCCAGAACACTACCAGGGGCTATGGGGGGTAGTTCCTCCTATGACTCCTCCAGAACACTACCAGGGCCTATGGGAGGTAGTTCCTCCTATGACTCCTCCAGAACACTACCAGGGCCTATGGGGGGTAGTTCCTCCTATGACTTATCCAGAACACTACCAGGGCCTATGGGGGGTAGTTCCTCCTATGACTCCTCCAGAACACTACCAGGGCCTATGGGGGGTAGTTCCTCCTATGACTCCTCCAGAACACTATCAGGGCCTATAGGGAGTAGTTCCTCCTATGACTCCTCCAGAACACTATCAGGGCCCATAGGGAGTAGTTCCTCCTATGACTCCTCCAGGACACTATCAGGGCATATAGGAAGTAGTTCCTCCTATGACTCTTTCCGAACACTATCAGGGCCGATCGAGAGGGAGTTCCTCTGATGACTCCTGCACACTCCGCCTGGCATTATATCGTAACTGTAACAAGTTACTGTTTGTCAGAACCACCTCAGGATGTTATTACTTGATTCAATTTTAGTTATCAAGTTATGGTTTTAAGGTATGTATTTTAACACAGTTATGACGAAGGTTCCACATTAACAGTTATAAACGGGTCAGATTTTGATGGACAATTGGAGACAACTAGCCTAGTGCTCAAGAGAATCTGTCCAGCGAAGGGTCACAGGTTTTAATCCCCAAACCCACAAAGGAAAAAAAATACCAGCAGCGGGGCACTTAACCCAAACTTGTTCTGTAAGTGTCTCTGCATGGGAACATCTGCTTAATGACTAACTGAATATTTATTAAATCTTCTGCTTTAAACTCTACAACTGGACCTAGTTCAAAGTTATCATTTTCTGGGCTCTTAGCTCTGTCTTTATCTAAAATGGTTCTGTTGTTCCAAAAGGATCTGTCAGCAAGAAGGTCCACATCGTTCAGAACTGCTGCAGAAAACAATAGATCTCATAGTGTTGGAAAATCATGGAGCCTTTCTCACAGACAGAGAACAGAAAAGAAAGGAGAAAGAGAGAGACAGGACTGGTATGATATCTTAGTGACATTCCCATGTTACCGCTTCGTTACAACATAATCGGTCACGTCAACAGTCGACAAAGGGGCCACACGACAGGGGTACACCGAGTAGGTCAGGCTCGCATCGTGCAACCCTTCCAACATTTTTAAACATAGGTCATCCTGCCTACCAACTTCACTTTTACATCCTCTTCTTCACTGTATGCTCTTTACGGTGCCAGGCCAGGTCACTGCACCACAATGTAAAACAACTGATGATGTAGAAAGGGCATGAAGTGAATTAGAGAAACATTTTTAACAAGCTGATGTCGCTCTGGACTGAGACAAATTCTACAGATGCTTCTAAAGCGGGCCTACTGAAGCATCATGCACAGTAGTCCAAAAGGTCAACAAATGAGGCCTGAACCAAGCGATCTCCCTCCCTTGTGTAGCACAGACTGGGATCTTTAGCAGTGGTGTTCAGCTATATGGATACAGTCTGTCAGTGCTGTTCAGCTATACGGATACAGTCTGTCAGTGGTGTTCAGCTGTACGAATAAAGTCTGTCAGTGGTGTTCAGCTGTACGAATAAAGTCTGTCAGTGGTGTTCAGCTATACGGATACAGTCTGTCAGTGGTGTTCAGCTATAGGGATACAGTCTGTCAGTGGTGTTCAGCTATACGGATACAGTCTGTCAGTGGTGTTCAGCTATACGGATACAGTCTGTCAGTGGTGTTCAGCTATACGGATACAGTGTGTCAGCGTGTTCAGCTGGGGATGGACAGTGCGTCTGCGGTGTTCAGCTGGGGATGGACAGTGTGTCAGCGTGTTCAGCTGGGGATGGACAGTGTGTCAGCGTGTTCAGCTGGGGATGGACAGTGTGTCAGCGTGTTCAGCTCAGTCCACTTCATTCATTAGTCTTCCAATTTTCCACACCATTATTTCTTAATTAGATAGGCAGGCAGTTCAAATGTTACTGATTGAATACAGTTCCATTACAAAGACATGAAAATAGAGATAAAGAAAGAGAGGGATGAGGAGATAGAAATGGAGAGAAAGGGTGATGGGGAGAGGGACAGATGGAAAGGGAAAGAGGTGGGGAGAGAGAGGGATGAGGAAGAGAGGCAGAGAGTGGGGAGAGCTGGAGAGTGAGAGATGGAATAAAAGAGGGGGAGAGAGACAGCCAGCCAGGGGGTGGTATTGAGGAGAGAAAAGATTGGGAAGGGACGGAACAATGTAATTGAAAACAGGAAAAAGGTTTTTAAAGCCTTGATTTGGATTTGCAGGCATGGAGCTGAGCAAAAACCACTAAATGACTCACTGACTCCTGACAGTGAAGAAGCAGTTATTCTCAGTCTCAACATGCTGGGTCAACTCCTCTACCACACACACAGACACACATCGTTCCTGCTACCTTCTGACTAGTATTTCACTGAACCATTTTGACAGGCAGGCTTGAGGGCGGCCAAGCCAGCCAGCCAGGACAGTGGCACGGGGTGAGACGCCCGGAGTGTGACACTCCAGTGCTTCCTATAATGGATTGCAAGCGAATGTTAGCTTCCTCAAACCTCAACTATAACACGGTAGTTCAAATGGGTGGGCATTGTTTTAACAGAGAGGATAAGGTTTGTTTGGAAGACAACAACCATGCCCTCCAGTATGCAGTACTTTCACTATGGCGCGTGTTGAACCTTATCACACACGCAGAAGCACATTCTCTATCCCTCTTTAAATTGTTCCATTAAACTCTAGATGCCCCGAAGATATATTACCAGAGCAGCGTTCACAGACATCACACCGGCACACACAAGGATGTGATGACCTGCGCTTGGATAAGAGCCAGGCTGTGAAAGTTAACAACTCAGGCCATCATTCCGAAATTAGGCCTACGACATCAAAGTCAGTAGAGAGCTTGGACTGGGTCAGTGTTTGGAAATAAAACAGGCCTTTTAAATGTGACCTTTAACGCTTATGTACATCATATAAGGACGTTGTTTTGAAATAGGTAGTTAAAGATGCCAAAAGCCTTAGGAGAGTGTACGGAAGGTACTGTGTGACTCCTATTGGCAACCATGCAGTGTGGAAGACATCCCCTTTAGGCTTGTGTGTTTGTGTGTGCTGGCATGAGTATCCCAGCGTTTCTCCATTTTCTCTGACACAGAGCCTGCATTCATCCATATCCATTCTTCAGAACAGTGTTATTAGGGCTGTAACGGTAACGGTATTCATGGCCATACCGTGCGATACAGGGTCTCTTTACGGTATGCATGTGACCCTGAATAAATACACTGAAAAACATTTTTTTAAATGAATAGTTAACAACACTGCGTTGAATGCCTTTTGAATTAATCTGCTTGACTAGGACAAAAACATAAAATGCATGTGGAATGCTGATATCGTTTTTAGCACATCAGTAAACACTGTAAAATGATAATACATAATCATTTTATTGACATTGCTTTTAAACTTATGAACACGAAAAGTTTGCCATTATGGAGCAATGTGATAGAAATCAATTTACATAATGTGATAGAAATATTTATTTTGCCAGTAAAAGGTTTAGGGGGTTATAATCAGTAGGTGGCTCTAATATGGTTAGAAATTAGTACAACACATTTTCCTCTTCATTGCACATAAATTAGCTAGCTCTGCTCTGTCTGCACATAAATTACTATCTTTTAATTCCTACATTACATGCCACATACCAGTTTTGTAGTCGGAAATTAGGAAATTATAAAAAATTATTGAAGGAGATGTGTTTGTTAGTATTCTGAAATGTTCAGTGATTGTATACATGCTACCAATGACAGGGGTTATTTATATAATTTTAATTAAATACAACAGCTATAAAGACTTGTCATATGTTTCTACTGTTGCCAGTTTAGAACAGATCTTTAGTACAGGTCTCAGGTAAGATGGTTGACAAATTGCTCCATTCCTGATGTATAGGGGCTAAATGACATCAGCCTAGCTGTGGTTCCACACCTACAGTAATACATCCTTGATCAGCATTTCTACTCTGGGAAGGGTATGGTCTCTGATCATCCGCAAAATCAAGACTAGAGACAAGACAATCTTAAAGATAGCAGGTGCGAACGGGCCATCCGGCATTTTGCGAGTCAAAGGGAGAAATGGGCTGGTGCAAAGACCGAGATGGAAATAAAAATATGGGCCAGTGTTTTAAATGCAAGTGCCGATTTCTGTTCCCAGTCCGCACCGATGACCAGAACCCTCCAACAACAAATATTAGACATAACATTTCATAACATGTTTTCACATTCAGCACTTTTAAACTATAAAAGTCAATATTAGAACAGATGGGATTCAATTAGATTAAGTGTCTACTCTATTCGAAACATTATTTTCCTTATTTTAACCCTAACCCAACTTTACATGCACCCGTAATGATAGCTAAAAATATACGGAATATTGTGTTTGCTTTACTTAGGTCAGACTCAGTACAGTTAGTGCAAATACATCATTGTGATTTGGTAAAAGTTTAACAAGGAAAACAGTACTACAGATCCAATATATGTTTGCCGATAAACTGCTAAAGGTACTTTTACATTTCGACTACACTGGAGGCCTGTCAGGTGTTCTTTCAGTGAGCCCTGACCGTGACCCTAGCCGCAACTACCTCAGTGTCAGTGGGCTAGGAACTGCACAAACCTGCTGGTAGTTCGCTTCCTCTGGTCTGAAGGTGTTTTCAACAGGCTGGAAGCTCAAGTTGAAGTGAGGGAAATTGTGCAGCCAATACGTCCACCACGGAGCGACATAGTCTAACCGTGCCGTGGCCATTCCTGCTTACAAAAAGTATTTTCCCGACCTACAAAGAAAATCGCTCAGAGAACTCGAGACTTAGTCAGTAATCCTTACTCTCCGGTTGGACAAAAACAAATAGTGAACAACCCACGACTACTAGGACAGCAGTTGGAAATGTGCCACAAGAGGATAAACAATACCAAAGTACTTCCCTCGGCTCTTTGACCCCAGAACAAGGCATAACATTAGCATTATCTCGGTATTCGCATTGTTCCTTGTCTTAGCTGCTAGACAGCTGTTTTGATTTCTCCAGAGGAGCGCAGCTTCGCTGTGTGGGGCTCGGTCCTGCTACCCAAGCGTTTTTTTTCCTGACGGGAACGCGCGCACCACACGTTCATCCTAGGCACGAGACAGGTTACGATAAGTCTTCTGAAAACGGCGTGCGTTCGTGAACGACTTAAACAATTAACTGGGCACTGTGCAGCTATGTTGTTTTTTAGTAGCCTAGCAATTCCACTGAGGGCTAATGTCAAAGTGTCATTTGTGCACGAACTAAGAATATGGATAAACGGTGGCTTTACTGAAGAGGATGAAGATTAATAAAACCAGGTCACGTTAAATGTCGAATGTTAAATCTCGAATGATCTGAGGTATTAAAATAAACCAATCTAGGATATCGCACAAATGCAGCGGAGAGACGCTGTAGCTAGTAGCAAATAGTTACAGGCTGATTGTCAGAGGAAGTTATCTCATGTAGGCCTATAGCGCTGAACAGAGCGTTACAGGAAACCATTCATTCAAGGCTGTGGTGTGTGTGTCTATTTGTTTCTATTTTTGTCCTGTTACTATAGGATGTCCCAAAACTGGTTAAATCAGAACAATGTGAGTAATGGGGATATTGTGCCTGTCTTTAGTGTTAGGTTCAGGGCAAAACTTACAATAGGGGTTGGGATGAGGCATTGCTGGTTAGGATTACATTTAGAAATGCATGTTAAGTTATCAAGGTTAAGGTTTAGTGTTAATATTAGTAAAAGTAGCAATTTGTAAGGGCAATCAACTCTGGTGGCCCCATTTCGATACTTAAGTAAATGTGTGTCTGTGATCTAAGTCAGTGTATATGCAGGTCCCAGTTACCCACAGGAATAGAAAGACAAATGTGTGTGTGTGTGTTCTTAATTCTTCTTTGAGCAATATATATTTTAGTAATTTGGCTGGTGTTCTTATGTAGAGCATCTTTGATTATTGATTGCATGTATTAAGTAGATGCATGGGTCAATGGGAAGCTAGGGATGATTAGGGATTCATGAATTTAAAATAAAAAATGTGTCAGGTCAACAGGGTTAACTCCCCGACCCTGACAGTCAGTGTCCCGGGCTCTTTAGTTACCAAAGAGAGCCTGGACACCAATTTACAGTAGGTGCCAAAAGGATGACGCACCAAAATAGGATATTGGTTTTTCCCATAGGCAAAAAACAAGATTTTGCACCCTTTTGCAATTTTAATGATGATCCTAGATTCACAGTTATTCACAGTTTAGATTCACAGGTATTCATCTGACACATTTTAGGGATGTCCAGGTCAACAGAACCTTTAACTGTCAAATGGCTTTAAAAAACCTGTTTATTGTTCAAATTATATACTGTATAATATAACCAACAGTTGGAAGCTTTGCCATACAATTCCATATAATAAGGCATCTATGTTTTTTAATTCACTCGTACACACACTGCTAGAACAGGGTTTAAGAAGGATTTGTATGTTCAAGGCCATGATAGAATTCACACATCAAACCCTAATTCCAATGCCTTGCATTCCAATATGGCCACTATATACCCAAATGGGGTTCAATAATATAATTATTGAATGCCTTCAAATATCTTAATATGTTTGTTATGATTTAGAATACACAGTACCCATATGCTAGGTCCTGTCATACAGTATATAATGTTAAGTAATTCACATACTTGTGGTCTGAATGCATATGTACACATGATATACAGTGTTGTCATGAACTGTTACAACTGTTTTCATGAATGAAAAGGCAGAAACATTGACACATGTAAATTAAAATTTAAAAAAATAAAATTAAAATGTACAATTTGATTATGAGAACAGAGAACCATTAGCTAAACCATGAGCTGTATTCTGACAACAGGGCTATAGCAGGTGGGTCTTTTTGCCAGAATACTAAAAGTAATATAGCAGCCTCAACAGTGCCAACATTGGATTTTACTACATTGCAAAGGACAGAACGGGGCAGGTTTATAGGGCTCATAATAAAAACAGGTACCAGGATAACACTGTGTATCATTTGAATGAAAGTACACATCCATTTAAAAAAATTAAATACAGCAGTTATTCAGACACATTTGTGTATACATTCTTATAACAACTTTGTGAATAATTCAGGATCATTGTATATCTGGCACATCTGGCTTATTTTTTTGTTTTCTATCACTATTTATCACAATGAATATTTTAAGACATTGTAAGACATACTAAAATTATACTTCTTGCAGGTCATGGTGATGAGAAATTAGGTTTTTTGATTAGGTGAGATTTGGTTTGGTGGCCGTATTGGAAAAAGGCTTATGTGTGAATTCTATCATGACCTTGTATCTACAAATCCTTTTAAACCCCTATCTGTCTGTGTGCAAATTGTACCTCTAACACCAAATTACAAGCACATTCAGCAAATGTCAGAAAGATAGCTATGAATCTACACTTTCCAAAGACATAATTAAATGGTTCACGTGGGCAATACCCTGTTTTAAACTGACAAAAATCCTTACGGTAAAAATGAATGTGATATGGTATGACAGCGAGACAGAGACAACAACCATTGGTGCACTACTATTAAATGACAGTGTCTCCCACTGAGACATTGTCAGCCCAACTCACCCTAACTTACACTTCATAGATTATTAGATTAAATAAAAACCCAAACATACTGCTCAGCTGAGTGGAGTTGAATTTTAATGTTCCATTAGATTAGGTGTGTGTGCTAAGGTCTATTATTATGTAAGTGTTTGTGTGCCTTAGGTGTATGTGTGCTTAGGTCTTTGAGTGCTTAGTTCTATGTGTGCTTATATGTGTAGTACAGTAGGCCTAAATAGGTGCTGAGGGCGTTTTGGCCAACTCTAATGGCTAGTGTAGCAGGATTGGGTTTTGCTGCAGTTGTTGGGTAATAACTGAGGTTTTTAAATGCTGCCTGCCATGGGATGCCTTACATACTTGCTCTGATTTCCACAGAAAAGTCAAAGGAAAGACTGAAGCTAGCCTTGAATCTTATGTCAAAGGAAAGACAGAAGCTAGCCTTGAATCTTAAGTCAAAGAAAGACTGAAGCTAGCCTTGAATCTCATGTTAATTTGAGTAGTGGGGAACCTAATTCACATGATAATAATTATCACATTAAAACATACAACCATTTTCTGGTTTTCTGAGGTCAATATTATCACTTGACCTTAGAAAACCAGAGAGACCGGTAGTTGAAGCCTGACCCCTGGAGGAGATTCAAAAGAAGTGCAGCAAAACAGCGAAGAGTAGATTTAGTGGGTTCTCGTCTCTTTCAGAGGGACAGACAATCATAACATCAACCAGTAGGTGGCAGCCCCAGACTGATCGTAGCACCTTGTTCAGCAAGCGAGGGAGAGTGAGAGATAGAGAGGAGTAAGAAAGGATGAGGAAGAGAGCGAAAGAGAGCCGTAGAGGGAAGGATGCAAGGACAAAGGGAGAGAAGGAAAAAGGAGGGTGCGAGAAAGGAGAGAAAGGGACAGAGAGAGGGGAGTAAGAAAGGGTGAGAGAGGGGAGTAAGAAAGGGGGAGAGAGGGGAGTAAGAAAGGGCGAGAGAGGGGAAAATAGAGGGAGAGAGGGGAAAATAGAGGGAGAGTGAGTGAGTGCAGTCAGGCGTATATGCCTCTCTCCATCCGTCAGAGTAATGTAGCAAAGATTTACCATTCTGTCCCAGTGTTATTGTATCTGGGAAGGATTATAATTCTGAGCACCTCATCTCAAGTGCACCTCTGCGTGTGCGTGTGTGTGTGTGTGTGTGTATATGTGTGTGTGTGTGTGTGTATTGTGCCGCCCATAAAGGTGTAATTGTAATGAACTGTGGCTCACTATGAATCACATACAATAAAGTAGACTAATCTCTAGGGAATGACTTCAGAAAGCCGAAACAAGTGTGTCCCTAATGGTGCACTATTCCCTGTGTAGTGCCCTCCTTCTGCTCACAGGGGAATAGGAGGCCATTTGGCAAAGCAGAGCAGTGGAGCTAGTGTTGTAATGCTATATAAACATCATGAAAGAAGACAAAAAACATCAAGAGAGAAGATAATTTTTTTACCTGTATTTTAGCCCAACTTCCTCCAGTGTCAATGTAATGACATCCAACTCCACAGCAACTGTGGGACAGTCAAACGCCAAAATAAAGAAGGTTGAAGATTGAGACATTTCCCCTGACCACATCAAGCTATTCTAATTTTTATCAGACGTCTTGCTCAACCAGGAAGTTACCTCTACACACGGTCTGAGGAGAACACATTACCTAGCCAACAACCAAGATTGAACTTGTGGGCACTCGACCAACCACAAGGGGTCACTAGAGTGCAAAATGACAATGCAGCCTTGTCCAACTTCCACCTGTCCACCCTGGGCAAATTTGGCCTGAATTGTGCTGCCCTTTGCTGGACCCCTGGGCATTATCGGTATGCCGTGACCAGGATTCCAACCCCCGGCCTCATGAAGTCAGTTAGACCTCCGTCGGTGTGGTCCTTGTAACCCAGACAGCAACAATTAATGTGTTGTCTTCTCCAAAAGAGGACTTCAGACAACAACAATTAATGTGTTGTCTTCTCCAAAAGAGGACTTCAGACAACAATAATTAATGTGTCTTCTCCAGAAGAGGATTTCAGACAGCAAAAATGTATGTGTTGTCTTCTCCAGAAGAGGACTTCAGACAGCAACAATTAATGTGTTGTCTTCTCCAGAAGAGGACTTCAGACAGCAACAATTAATGTGTTGTCTTCTCCAGAAGAGGACTTCAGACAGCAACAATTAATGTGTTGTCTTCTCCAGAAGAGGACTTCAGACAGCAACAATTAATGTGTTGTCTTCTCCATAAGAGGATTTGAGACAACAACAATTAATGTGTTGTCTTCTCCAGAAGAGGATTTCAGACAGCTACGAGAATGAAGAGGTTCAACTCTAAACATTTAGTGCTCAAATTCTGGAGGATGAAAAAGAGAGAAGGATAGGTGTTCAATTCCATCTGGTGTCCCGATCAAACCCCCAAAAAACATGCAAACACTGTTCGAAGCAGGGATCAATTAACTTATTTACTGGGATCAGAAAATTATTTTAAATTGAAGTTTCATTTAGGCAGAGTAAATTGTGGCCCTGTCCAGGGTGAAGGCAGAAATGTAGGGTGCCTCTGTCTGAATCAAGTGGAGTCCTGCTCTACTGAGTAGCCGTAAGCATATTCTTGCCTTAAATGGGTTATATAATACTGTTTTTGCTTGTTAGGCCCATCATTCCTAATAGTTGAACTATAACCAGCTGACTGCATAACTTGCTGAGTTTATTAGCTGATAAACTCAAATCAGATCAACTAGGTTTAAGGGGCAGTGTTATTTGTCATTGTTTTGGTAATAGGTGCCGTTATTGTAGTTTTTTTTCTGCTCACTTACTAGCAGTCATCGATTAGACTCTTTATTTGACTTTGTGTTTTACCATTGTCCAAGCCTGTCCTGTCGTTATTACTGTGGCACAAAGATACTGATTTCTCCAAAGTTTGCCCAGTCTACAGTAAACACTGTCTGCTTTCCCAATAGCTAGCTTCAACTGTGAACTGCTAATTTCTCTCTTCCCTCTCACTCACCTGTCCACGTCCTCTTTTATATTCCATGCTGATAATGTCACTTGTCCATTCAAGCTTAAAATTGTTGCCATTTATCATCTGCCAGGTGCCCTTGGAGACTTCCTCAATGAGCTTGAGACGTTGATAAACTAATTCCCTGATGATGGCTCACTACTCATATTACTGAGCGACGTACCCCCCCACGTCAGCCTTTGATTAATTTCTATCCTCTCCTTTCCTTTTCTGACCTCACCCTTGCCCAGTCCCCTCACTCATGAGGATGACCGTGCACTTGACCTCTCATCTACACTAGATGCAGTTTGTCCACTGCAACCCTGCTCCTGGTCTGATCACTACTTTGTTTCCTCTACGTACGCCTCCCTCCAACCTAACCCACTCAACCCCTTACCAGATAGGCATGCGTCATTGCAATAATTATATTCTCTCCTATACTCTCCTGTTCTATTTTTCATCTATCCCATCGGCTACATCTGTCTTCGTTCGTTTCCTGATTCTACCTCTTCAACCCTACTTTTCTCCACCTTCACATCCTATGACTCTCACTGCCCTATTTCCTCACTTCATACCTTGTATTAACCCTAAGCAGTGGCGTTGGACTGGGGGGGAAAGGGATACTAAGTATATAGGGCCCTAACATGTAGAGGGGCCCTCGAAAATGTTTGATTCTTGAATAAACAGGGGAGGGGCCCTCAGAGACCTCCTATGTACAGGGCCCAGAATTTTGTGCTACACCCCTGCTCCTAAGTAAAGCATTGCAAACTCACAGAACAGAGCTGCAGGCAGGTGAGCAGAAGCGCTGTGAAACTAAACATCTGAAAGACCTATCATCTTTCACACCCTCGTCACAACTTCTTCTTCTCTATAAACTGCTGAAGTCACTCCAAACATCAAGATTCTGACAACAAGGAACTCTTTGCCACCTTCTCCTCAGTCCTCCACCTCCTTCTCAAACCCCATCCCTTCCTACCTTCTCCAGGCCATTTCTGGAGACCTTGTCAACTCACTCCTGAACCTGGCTGTGCACCCTCTGGTTTCAAGGTGTACAGTCTTTTCAAGAAACCAATACTTGACTCCTCTGATATCAAAACCTCTTTGTTGTCTCTGCCCAACTCTACTGTTATCTCTCAGAACAATTCCCTCGCCCCTATCCAATCAGGCTTCAAGGCCGCCAACAACACCACACTCGTTTGTATCACGGATGTTTTTCACACTACCCAAGCTGACTCTCCTCATCTTTCTAGATCTTTCAACTGCCTTTGGGACTTTGAACTGAGGTGAGGATAAGATTCACTAGCTGTCTTTCCATGGACTTTCCTTAGAAATCAGAGCAGGTCTTAAAAGCATTCTGTGGTGGGCAGCATTCAGAAACCCCATATGTTTTAAGAATATCTAAAATCAATCAACCCCCCCCCCCACCTTGACCTACCTCACCAGGCTGTTGCGTTTTGTTACCTAATGCTTGCAATTTGTTTTTCTTGCTTTCAGAACTGACTATTCTGATAGTTACATCATCGACTGTACTTCCTCTTACTGGGGAGTGCATGTGGTTGTCCCACCTGGTTTTTGTCAGATGAATGTTGAGTAAGTGCGTTGGATATCACTGTCTGCTACTGTAAATGACTAAGATTTTACTATGTTGAATGTTTCCGTGCCCGCTACAGCTCATCAGCCCAGTCAGATGTTTAGCCAGACAGCCCATTCAGTCCGTTAGTTAGTTCAGTGAACACGGAAAATCAATGAAGCCAACAAAGTCACCAGCTCTACACGTCAGAAAGTGAGCATGTCCTGCCAGCAAGCTAGCCAAGACAACTCACAATCCAGACAGTAAGCTAGTCGTACAGTTCCGCCAACTAGGCACCAGCAACCAGTCAGACAGTCAGGCACTTAGTAAGCTAGCCCAACAGCAGGCCAGCCAGCCGCCACACTGTCACATTATAATGTTTTACAGTGTTGATCTAGACTGGATGAATCCTGCTGAATTTCAAATGCAAAATTACACACACCTTTCATCCCACAGGATCCCTGTGACACTCCTTGACCTGACTGGGTGGAGAGACCAGACAGACATCAAATATCTGGTCTGCGTCCATAATGAAACCCTTTTCCCTAGAAAGGGCTCATTTTGAATCGGGGCCATTATCCACCAGTCAAAACTAATGCACGGTATTGGATGCAATTTGGCACTCAGACATTATTTGACTGCACCTCTAGAATAAAGAACATGCAGAATGTTTTTTGAGTAAAATAAAAAGATTATTTGAGGTTTCTTTTTCTTCAGTTTCCAATGACCTGAACAGACTTTTCTGCGTGAGTTGTTGGGTCAAAAGTTCAGAATGTCTTGGAGACAAAACAATCTATGAATAACACATAAAGCTACTGGAGGTTTTGTTTTGTACTGTGTCTCAAATGAGTGCATTGTCAGCATTATTGACCTATTATGGAACACCATGGGAGAAGTCGGGACCTGAGGTGCAGAATTGTTTGAACTAGCTCCTGAGCTCCAAAATTTGTGTTTGTTTTAGACCTAGTTTCCTTTGTACCTTTAATATACAGTACCTTGGTCCATACATCAATGAATCAACCACATTTTAAACCTTTTTTTAATTTTACATCAGCAGTTGTCACAAGTGCTTATGAAGTAGGCTACCACCCCAAAGAGCAAGCCAAGCAATAACAGAACACTGATGGCTAGGAAAACCCCCCTAGCAGGGTCAGAACCTTGGAAGAGGCCAGAGAGAGGGCGGACTCTGAGGGGTGGATGTAGGGGTGTTGGGGTGCCGCACTGCCCCCACTGAAGTCTCAGCAGTCGGAACGGATTATGTAACGCGCATAGCCACAGCCGATGGGTGCGCGTCGACCGTTTATCTGCCCCGCAAAAGCTGCGTCGACACGGCTGATGAGCACGCGTCGACAGTCCGTCAGGCGCGCGTTATTGCCGCCGATGGGCAAGCGTTGTCTGTCCGTTAATTCCCAGCACGCCCCGATCAAAAGATCTCCCTACGGCTACGCCTGGCATAGATGAACCCTGGTCTATGGATTGTGTGTATTGTGGTTCAAGCGGAGGTATTAAAGTGCTGATATGTGGTAATTTCCTGCCTGTCCATGTTCACTTATTCATTGTGATCCTCAAGGCAAGGCTGAGAAAGATCTTAAACTCAACCTTATTCCTCTAAGACTTTTGATACATTAAAATGTCGTATCTTCATTTGATCATGCAGTTCCTGTATAGAGCAATAAATGCAAACTTGAAATATAGTCAAGGTTAAAAAAAAACAACTTTTGGATATTTTCAGTGTCAAACACAGTATATTTATACCCCAGGGGTTGGAGGCTAGGCGACTTGTTAGAGCATCCAACCAGTAACCTGCAGCTTGCTAGATTGAGTTGCCTGTGCTGGCAAGGTGAAAAATCTGTCGTTCAGTTATATCTTATTGCTCCCATGTTGTTGCTGACAATGTGTTGTCCGTCAACTTACCGGGTAACATGAAGATAATACAAAATGTCCATGTATTAAAATCCACATTTTAATACATGGAATTATTTTCCTGCTTTAGCAAACTGGGTCAAATTATTATACAGCATCTGTAGAACCCCTGGACTAACAAGAATGTTCAGTGGAGGATCTCATTGCGATTTTAAGTACAAGACTAGGATAAATCTGTCTGGGAAACTAGCAATAGATATGTTTCCATGATGACTAGAGAGGATTTGATTTGTTAAAAACAGTTTTGGAGAAGCACCACCACAAATCCCATCTCCTTTACTTATTGTCCTGCAGGTTTCATTCAAGCCTTGGTAGCCAGTCACTGTGGTATGCTGTAGAAATATCTTTGGATGCTTCCCAATTGGCGCCCTGCTTCCTTCATAGTGCCCAAAGATCTCCAGTCAATGGTAGTGCACTCTATTGTAGTTAGGATAGGATGTCATTTGGGATGCAGATTATGTGTCATATTGGACATTCTCTTTTCCTCCCTCCTTCATGGTTATTGCTTTTCTGGGATATGTGTCAACTTAAATCCCCTTTGCTCTATTTTGAGTGATTTATACATATGAATGAAGGGGGTGTGTCCCAAAATGCACCCTACTTCCTATATAGTAAACTGCATTTCATCAGAGCTCAGTGGGAATAAGGGGCCCTTTAGAACGCCGATCTGGTTTATGGATCAGAGCTCAACACAGTGGTGCTATCCAATCAGACCTACTCACCCAGTTTCTCCTGGAAATTGTGTTAAAGTGTAATATCAATGCAGAAAATCTGAACTGCTTTGTGTGTGTGTGTGTGTGTGTGTGTGTTTGTTTGTGTGTTTGTTTGTTTGTGTGTGTGTGTGTGTGTGTGTGCCGCTGTGTGTGTCTGTGTTTGCATGCCTGCGTGGGTGCTTGAGGTCCGCCACCATCTAATTCTCTGGTCTTAAAGCATGACGAGAGGATTTGTCTGTTTAGGTAATGCGTCATTGAAGAGCTGCCAGTGAGATAAATGACTGCGTAATGAATGAATGTGGACGTTGTCTGCTATGGGGCCCTGGTCAAAAGTTGTTCACATTGTAGGGAATAGGGTGTCATTTGGGATAAATAAAAAGTTTAACAAAATAGGGTCCGACATGGATTACAGCTGCGTCCCAAATCGCACCATATTCTCTAGTAAAAAGGGAATTACTTTTGAACTACTAGGGCTGTAGTAGTACATTATGTAAACAGTTGGGAGCCTTCTGTAGTCTGGGGGAAAAATTGTAGTACAAGAAGGCATATTGTGGTCTTGTGTAACTGTCTTCCTAATCATCTCTCTCACTCATCCTCATAGTCTTCCACTGTTCTTTCTCCCTCAAATCATTTTAACTGGGCTCTGTTGGCACGAGAAACACATGTTGAACGGATACACACAGGCAAGCGCACACCCCGTGCACACAGGTTATTTTTGTAGTTCAATTACAGTATAAAACAGTGATGTACATTTGCCAAAACATAACATCACCCAGGTCTACTCCTTAGCCTGTCCAGAATATCCAATCATTACACAAACGCACACGCATGCACACCCAGATCCAATCATTATAGGCACGCACACACGTGCACACCCAGATCCAATCATTTCAAATGGTGTCTGATGGCCATAATTGCAGCAGCTTTGTATTGATCTACTGCAGAGTAGGGATAGGAAACAGTGTTTCTCAAATGGCTCCCTACTCCATGACTAGTGCACTACTTTTGACCAGAACCCTGGGCTGTGGTCAAACGTAGTGCACTATAAAGGGAATTGAGCACAATTTTGAGTGCCAGTTTAGTACCGTTTATGCTTGTTTGTTTATCGTGGCTCTGTTGCGATGTAATATTGAAGCACACCCACAGCAGGCTTTAGGATTTTATTACCTGGCTTACAGCCTAGCGGAGGAATATAACTGTCCGATTCCCCTGGATTTCCTTTATTTAATATGGAAACTGCTTCTGACTAAGAAATGACACCTTATTCCCTTTAGATGGTACTGCATTTTACATGGACTTGTAAGAAAGTTACTTCAACTTTGTCATTTTCATTGCCTGTACACAGCCAGTTCACTCTATAATTCATACCCATGTAGCAGTCACTTTAGTTGTTATATCATTTCTGTAAATAGCCCTGTATTTATGTACACTGCCCACCAATTATCGGATTCGGTAAAGAAATGGAAAAAGTTTATTGTTGTTTATTCGCTAGATCTTCACTCAAAATATGAGAGAAATTGACTCCTAATTGAGCTGAAATATATGTTTCTATTAAATTATTGGTTTTTATTGACGCTATTATTGGCACCTCTGCATTTAGTTCTTTTTGCACCCTTCCCTTGCCAAGACAACTAATCTCTGAGCCTTTTAATACAATGTTTGATGTGGTGGAAGAACACATAGTAAGGTTTTTGAGACTATTCATCCATGCTGAATCTCTGCAAATCCTCTGTCCTCACTGTCCGCACTCTGCTCTTCAGCTCACCCCACAGGCTTTCAATGGGGTTTAGGTCAGTGGACTGGATTGGCAATTGCACAAGCTTGTACTGAGGTTTTTGAGACATTTTTGTGTGGTTCTGAAGGAATGGTTTGGATCATTGTCCTCCTTGAAGATCCAATGATTAACTAGTCTTAACCACTTGGCAGACAGATTTCAGTCTAAAATCTCCAGGTATTTCACAGAGCCCATGATGACATGTAGTTTGATAAGATTCTCACGGCCTTCAGAATTAAAACAGCCAGACAACTTCACATTCCCACCACCATACTTCAAAACAGCACATATCCACTAGCATACTTCAAACATCATATATCCACCAGTATACTTCAAACATCACATATCCACCAGCGTACTTCAAAACATAACATATACACCACCATACTTCAAACATCACATATCCACCAGCGTACTTCAAAACATAACATATACACCACCATACTTCAAACATCACATATCCAACACCATACTTCAAAACATCACATATACACCACCATACTTCAAAACATAACATATACACCTCCATACTTCAAACATCACATATCCAACACCATACTTCAAAACATCACATATCCACCAGCATACTTCAAACACCACATATCCACCAGCATACTTCAAAAATCACATAACCACCAGCCTACTTCAAACATCACATATCCACCAGCATACTTCAAACATCACATATCCACCAGCATACTTCAAACATCACATATCCACCACCATACTTCAAACATCACATATCCACCTGCATACTTCAAACATCACATATCCACCGGCATACTTCAAACCATCACATATCCACCACCATACTTCAAACATCACATATCCACCAGCATACTTCAAACATCACATATCCACCGGCATACTTCAAAACATCACATATCCACCACCATACTTCAAACATCACATATCCACCAGCAAACATCACATATCCACCAGCATACTTCAAACATCACATATCCACCGGCATACTTCAAACATCACATTTCCACCAGCATACCTCAAACATCACATTTCCACCTGCATACTTCAAACATCACATATCCACCAGCATACTTCAAAACATCACATATCCACCTGCATACTTCAAAACATCTCATATCCACCTGCATACTTCAAAACATAACATATACACCACCATAATTTAAAGTGGAGATTTCTGCATGACCATCTTTTACCTCATTTTACAGAAATATTTTCATTGAGTTAACCCTAATTTCTCCTGCAATTTGCTCTGAATGACAGTGTCTGCTGAATGAAAAATATATTAATTCAATTTAGGACACAAACTGTGTGTCAAAAGTAGTTATTATTGTTGAAAAAAACAAAACCATATGCTTTACAAAACAGCTGAAGTACATTGAAATACACTAATATAGTTTAACAGAAGCTGAGGAAAGAAATGCGTCTTTGGCAACTCCTGACCTTTCAGTAATCTAGGGCAAGTTTCAGTTCAGTTGGTGAGCTGACTAAGACAGTGAGGAGCTAGTTTTCAGTTCAGGATCTAGCTGCTTATTTGACAAAATTAGATGTGGAGAAAGCCTTCTCTTTCATGTGTAGACGTTTGATGCTATCTGACTAAATGTTGACTGAACTGTCTCATGTGGAGGGTGTGCCCCGAATCACACCGTATTCCTTTTAGAGTACACTACATCTGATCAGTGCCGTTGCAAAATAGGGTGCTGTTTGGAAAGCATGTATAAAGATAAAATCTGGGTGTCATTGTTAAAAAAAAGAAACAAGACACACTTCTATCTAGGATAGAATATACAGTAGAATACAGCTTTACATCGTGGCGCACCAAACAATTATCTAGGGTTTTTCAGTCCTGGTCAAGAGGAAAGGGTGCAAATGGGTTTTCCACACCATTTGGACACCTGATTCTACTAGCCAACTAATGGAGCCTTAGACTGATGTGATCAGGTGTGTTAGTGGAGAAGAACAACAGAAACAGGATCAACACTGCATTACAATGATCAGTAATCAATAACAATAACTCATGGGTAACTCATTCGGTTCAGTGGCTTAACCTTAGCCGAATCAGTGAAACAGTGAGGGAATGCTGCTTTTCATTTGAGCATCTAGTTTCTTATTTGACAAAATTAGATGGGTAGAAAGTCTTTCATGCCAATATTTTCAATGCTGTCAGACGGCATGTTGACTAAGCCGTCTGCGATGTGTTGTGTGTGCCACAAATTGCACCATATTGCCTTTAAAGTGCACTAATTGCACCATATTGCCTTTAAAGTGCACTAAAAAACCAAAGTTCTGAATAATGGATGCAATTTCGGGAGACACCTCTACTCAAGAGCCTTAGCCTGTGTTTTGGAGATTGAATACTTTAGCCACTTCCTGTTTCACAGTACATTATACTCTGTCTGCTTCAAACCCTGAATGCTGATTGGCTACAGGGATATATGAGATAGTATACTCTGGGTATTGAATTTGTTTTCTCCTTCCTAATTATATTGGTAACCATTTTATAATAGCAGTAAAGTGTTGCTGGGGTTTGTCGAAAGGCTGATATACCACACGACTGTAGGTGTTGGGTCGTGCCTAACAACAGCCTTTTCCCATAGTATATTGACCACATACCACACCCTCTTGGGCCCTATTGTGTAAACATATCACAGTATATCCTCATATATTCTGTTTTCATTATCACATTGATGGTCAGAGTAATTTACAGGCTTGTAGCCCTCCCATGCAACTCCATTGTGAGGTTTGTGTGTGTGTGTGTGTGTGTGTGTGTGTGTGTGTGTGTGTGTGTGTGTATTTTTGTCCTCAGTGCTGTTCAGTTTAATGAGGGGGAATTGCATTATGCATCGTCATTGTCCCACAGTACCAGAGACAGTCTGCTGATCCCTTTATAGCTCATTAATAGCAGATGCTTGAGTGTGCTCTTGCATGTGAAGCCATCAATAAGTCACATTAAGGACAAGGCATGACCAAGGCGTGGCTATACCATATCATTTTGTAGAGATCCATCAAAGTAGACAAAATATAGAGCAATAAAATATGGAGGTGATTAACCTTGATCTGTTAGTATTTGAGACATTCATCTCCCCGATCTCTATGTCACATTGAATCCTTGTGGGTAGATGCAATCCACCTACTTCCCAAATGGAACCCTATTTCCTATATAGTGCACTACATTTCACTAGGATCCATAGGACTTTAGAAGTAGTGCACTTTAAAGGGTGCCATTTGGTACACAAACATTAGTCGATAGGTGCCTCACAAGGCCTCAAGGCCGAAGACTCATGAATGGACGGATGGATGGTAACTCTATCTTCTGTCTTCCATTCAATCGCTTTGCGCTCTACTTTTAACTCCTGGTGTGTGTCTGTGTGGTTAACACACCACCGCATATTATGTATATACTGTACAAAGTGACAGCTATTGGCATCTGTTTGACAACTTTCCCAATTTCCACTTTTAAATACACCGCAGGATTGAATTGAGTGCTTGGCTCTAGGGCTCTTCCACTTGAATGCAACACCAGTCAGTCAGACAGCTAGGAGAGACACTAATGAAAGAATTTCAGCAGTGCTAAACACACGGGTGGCGTCACAAATGGGACCCTATTCCCTAGGTAAGCCCTGTTCAAAGGCAGTGCACCACATAGTCAATGGGGTGCCATTTGGGATTCGAAACAGATCATGTCTCTCAGCGCTGCAAGAGAGCCTCAGGTAATGTTTCATTCCATACTGTGGCATTCCAACTAGCTGACAGAGTGAACGTAGGAAAATGGCATCACAGCTGTAGCAGAGCCTCTCGCTAAGGACAAGGGTCTCCTTTAAATTAAACCTGCATTGCAGTACTTGTTCACGTGCAAAATAACTTAATGAACTGAATAAAAACCTTCAACTACCACTAGGATCATGTTTCAATTAGCAAGTACACCGGACCATTCCTTCTGAGTGTCTTTACTGATTGCGCCACATACAGTGGGGCTTGAAAGTTTGGGCACCCCAGGTAAAAATTTGTATTAATATGCATAAAGAAGCCAAGAAAAGATGGAAAAATCTCCAAAAGGCATCAAATGACAGATTAGACATTCGTATAATATGTCACAAAAAGTTAGATTTTATTTCCATCATTTACACTTTCAAAATAACAGAAAACAAAAAAATGGCGTCTGCAAAAGTTTGGGCACCCTGCAGAGTTTATAGCATGCACCGCCCCCTTTGGAAAGCTGAGACCTGACAGTGACATGGATTGTTCTCAATCATCGTCTGGAAAGACCAGGTGATGTCAATCTCAAAGGTTTTAAATGCCCAGACTCATCTGACCTTGCCCCAACAATCAGCACCATGGGTTCTTCTAAGCAGTTGTCTAGAAAACTGAAACTGAAAATAGTTGACGCTCACAAAGCAGGAGAAGGCTATAAGAAGATAGCAAAGCGTTTTCA
>JACXGI010005452.1:25130-47031 GCA_016801175.1 Esox masquinongy | reverse complement strand
TTGTGTTCCGTAGACCAGAGTGTCAGTCTGTGTGTTGTGTCCCGTAGACCAGAGTGTCAGTCTGTGTGTTGTGCGTCCGTGAACCAGTGTCAGTCTGTGTGTTGTGTTCCGTAGACCAGAGTGTCAGTCTGTGTGTTGTGTCCCGTGAACCAGAGTGTCAGCCTATGTGTTGTGTGCCCGTGAACCAGAGTGTCAGTCTGTGTGTTGTGTCTCGTGAACCAGAGTGTCAGTCTGTGTGTCGTGTCCCGTGAACCAGAGTGTCAGTCTGTGTGTTGTGTACCCGTGAACCAGAGTGTCAGTCTGTGTGTTTTGTCCCGTGAACCAGAGTGTCAGTCTGTGTGTTGTGTCCCGTGAACATAGAGTGTCAGTCTGTGTGTTGTGTACCCGTGAACCAGAGTGTCAGCCTATGTGTTGTGCACCTGTGAACCAGACTGTCAGCCTGTGTGTTGTGTCCCGTCGACCAGAGTGTCAGTCTGTGTGTTGTGTGCCCGTAGACCAGAGTGTCAGTCTGTGTGTTGTGTACCCGTGAACCAGAGTGTCAGCCTGTGTGTTGTGTACCCGTGAACCAGAGTGTCAGCCTGTGTGTTGTGCACCCGTGAACCAGAGTCTCAGCCTGTGTGTTGTGCACCTGTGAACCAGAGTGTCAGCCTGTGTGTTGTGTACCTGTGAACCAGAGTGTCAGTCTGTGTGTTGTGTCCCGTAGACCAGAGTGTCAGCCTGTGTGTTGTGTACCCGTGAGCCAGAGTGTCTGTCTGCGTGGCCTGTGAGCATGTGCAAGTTGTGTGTGCAGAGCGATTAAAGGGGCTGTATAAAGAATTGTTTGGCTGCAAACCTAGAGCCCTTGTGTTTGGATGACATGTCAGTGCCAGGCCTCTCAAGGCTACGGGACGCTGCCCATTTGTTCTACCTCCTCATACGTCAGCCAAACAGGCTGGTAGCCAGACAGGCAGACAGCTAGTCAGTCAGGAAGGCAGGCAGCTGGTTAGGCAACCAGTCAGGAAGGCATACATAGTCTGTTAGACTGAATGGGCTCTGTCTGCCTGTCTCTATGTGATTCTCCCAGCAACCTTCAGCCCTGCCCTGAGTACAGAAAAACAGTGCAGTCTCCTGTCCAGTGGTTTATTTGTTTAACTTCCAAAAAATTGGAAGTTAAACAAATAAACAAATAATTTGTTTAACTTTCCAAAAAAGCTGGGACACTGCGTAAAATGCAAATAAAAACAGAATGCAATGATGTGCAAATCCTTGACCTGTATTTAATTGAAAATAGTACAAAGACAACATATCAAATGTAGAAACTGAGAAATTGTATAGTTTTGGAAAAATACATGCCTATTTGAATCTTGATGCCAGCAACACATTTAAAAAAAGTTGGGACTGGGGCATGTTTACCACTGTGTTGCATCTCCTCTTCTTTTAACAATACTCTGTAAGTGTTTGGGAACTGAGGAGACCAACTGCTGTAATTTTGAAAATGAAATGTTTTCCCATTCTTGCTTGATATAGGATTTCAGCTACTCAACAGTTCGGGGTCTCCTTTGTCATATTTTGCATTTCATAATGCACCAAATGTTTTCAATGGGTGACAGGTCTTGACTGCAGGCAGGCCAGTTTAGCACCCAAACTCTTTTACTACACAGCCATGCTGTTGTAATACATGCAGAATGTGGTTTGACATTGTCTTGCTGTAATAATCAAGGCCTTCCCTGAAGAAGACATTGTCTGGATGGCAGCACATGTTGCTCCAAAACCTGTATATATTGTTCAGCATTATTGGTGCCTTCACAGATGTAAAAGTCACCCATGCCATTTGCACTAATGCACCCCCATACCATCACAGATGCTGGCTTTTGAACTGCACTGAAAACAAGCCGGATGACCCCTCTCCTCTTTAGTCCAGAGGACGTGGCATCCATGATTCCCAAAAACCATTTCAAATTTTGATTTGTCAGATTACAGGACAGTTTTGCATTTCACCTCAGCCCATCTCTAAATGAGGTCGGACTCAGAGAAGGCAGCAGCGTTTCGGGATCTTGTTCATGTATGGTTTCTTCTTTGCATGGTAGAGTTGTAACTTGAATTTGTGGATGCAGTGACTTACGGTGTTCACAGATAATGGTTTTTGGAAGTGTTTCTGAGCCCATGCCATGATTTCCCCTACAGAATTTTGTCTGTTTCCTTGCATACAGAAAATTCTCCGGATTCTCGGAATCTTTTAATGATATTGCGTACCATAGATGATGAGATCCTCAAACTCTCTGCAATTTTACTTTGAGAAACGTTATTCTTTAATTGTTGCCCTTTTTGCCCATGCAGTCTTTCACAGAGTGATGAACCCCTCCCCATCCTCACTTTTGAAAGACTCATCCTCTCTGGAATGATCTTTTAATAACCAATCATGTTACTGACCTGTTGCCAATTGACCAAACGGGGTTGTAAATCAAGCTGCCTGCTGCTAAAACAGAAGATTTGTCCCTGCCTTATGGGCCATTCTGGATCAGGAAAGTTATAACATTTACAACTTTTTATAATTTCAACCAGTAGTAGTGAAAGTGGTGCTCATGAGCCAAAGCAGGTCCCTGTCATTCAACTAAGTATTGTACCCTGTGAAGATTGGATGTTCCCCTGTACCAATCACATTACTTTCTGTCCTCAGAACATGTTTTAGTAAGTAAAACTGGTATGCCTAATGCACGCAACATATTGACTTGATATGCTTAAGCTTCAAATGGAACTTTGTGTCAATATTTTAAAGAAATATTAATTATTCTATACTCTCACAGGTGCCAACACATTTTTAAGGCCATTCCTTTAAAATACTTGCACAACCCCGTTTCCACAAAAGTTGTGACACTGTGTAAAATGGAAATAAAAACACAAATATGTAAAGATGTGCAAATAATTTAATTCAATAGAAAACAGTACAAAGACAACACATCAAATGTTGAAACTAAAAAAGGTATTTTTCCTTGAAAAATATATGCCTACTTTGAATTTGATGCCAGCAACATGGTTCAAAAAAGCTGGGACAGGGGCAACAAAAGACTGGAAAAGTTGTATAATACAAAAAAAGAACCTGGTGGAACATCTCACAACTAATTAGGTTAATTGGCAACAGGTCAGTAACATGATTGGGTATAAAAGATCATTCCAGAGAGGATGGGTCTGTCAGAAGTGAGGATGGGGAGGGGTTCACCACTCTGTAAAAGACTGTGCGGGTAAATAGTGCAACAAATCAAGAATAATGTTTCTCAATGTGAAATAGCAAAGAGTTTGGGGATCTCATCATCTATGGCACATAATTACATTAAAAGATTCAGAGAGTCCAGAGAAATCTCTGTACGCAAGAGACAAGGCCGAAAACCAATATTGGATGGCCGTGATCTTCACGCGCTCAGGCAGCACTGCAATAAAAACAGACACGATTCTGTAGTGGAAATCACTGCATGGTCTCAGGAACACTTCTGAAAACCGTTGTCTGTGAACACAGTACGTCGCTGCATCCACAAATGCAAGTTAAAACTCTACCATGCAAAGAAGAAACCATATATAAACAAGATCCAAAATGCTGCCACATTCTCTGGGCCCGAGCTCATTTAAGATGGCCTGAGGCAAAGTGGGAAACCGTTCTGTGGTCTTATGAATCAAAATAATAAATTATTTTTGGGAAACATGGACGCCGCGTTCTCCGAGCTAAAATGGAAAAGGAACATCCGGCTTCTTATCAGCGCACAGTTCAAAAGCCAACATCTGTGATGGTATTGGGGCGCATTAGTGCACATGGCATGGGTGACTTACACATCTGTGAAGGCACCATTAATGCTGAACAATATATATAGGTTTGGAGTAACACATGCTGCCATCCAGACTATGTGTTTTTCAGGGAAGGCCTTGCATATTTCAGCCAGACAATGCCACACCACATTCTGCACGTATTACAACAGCATGGCTCTGTAGTAAAAGAGTTTGGGTGCTAAACTGGCCTGCCAGTAGTCAAGACCAGCCACCCATTGAAAACATCTGGTGCATTAGGAAACGATAAAATACGACAAAGGAGACCCCGAACTGTTGAGCAGCTGATATCCTTTGGGTATGTCTTTTTCCAAAAACAATAAAATGTCTCAGTTTCAACATTTGATATGTTGTCTTTGTACTATTTTCAATTAAATAAATGGATGAAATGGTTTGCACATCATTGCAATTTGTTTTTTATTTGCCTTTTACTCAGCGTCCCAACTTTTTTGGAAACAGGGTTGTAGAATGCAGACAGGATCCAACTGAGCGAACCATGTAGGGAAAGAATTAATGTGGTTTTCAGTAATCATCCCTACAGTAATAATCCCTAGGACAGATAATTGGACAGTTAGAACATGCTTCACTGAGCCATCCCATTTTACCTACCCAGACAAAACAAGTGACACGGCAATGACAGTCGTCATGAAATGAGCAAGAATATAAAACGGAATGTATTGTTTTCTGACCTGCGTCGCAAATGGCACCAAATTCCCTATGCTGTAGTGCACTACTTTTCATCAGTCCTTAGGGAATCCTAAAGGAATAGGGTACCACTTGGGGATGAAGACAGTGGTGTATGGTAAGGCATTGTGAAGGCTTTAAGACCTACTTCAGTGTTAGAGAAGGATGGTACGACACTATCACCAGACTCTACTATTGTCTGGATGCCTCTGTCAATGGTCTGGCACAGTTAAGGGTTCCCGTGGTGACAGTAAACAGGGAAGACGGAGAGGAAGCATAATTAGAAAAATCTACTCCTATTGACAGACCACTGGAGACCTCAGCGTGATCAATATATAGACACACACAGTAACCATATTGTCCAAAATACCGATAACTGCCTATAGTACTGTAGGACCAACTGAATTAGTTGATTAGATGGCTACAGCGTGGGATGAACGTGATTAAAGGCTCCACAACCTTACTGTACTTACCCTGAATGTAGTATGTCATAAATATCACATACCTTATGTGCCAATAGAAAGACAATATATCGCACACCCGTGTCTCTGTTATTGACAGCACAAAGGAAGGGAATGGGAATTCAACAAGACGAGTGACACAAAATCTTACCAAGGATTTCACAATCTGTCTGTTGTGATTGCTGCCTATATTGTCTTTCCAGTCCAGACAGAAATAGAAAAAGAATCCCCTATGGTATATTTCTGCAACCTGACGTGGTCTATAAGGACCAAGCTAAACACCAGCAACAGGAGAATTGTGAGCAGCGCATGTTAGACCATATGGATTGGTCATCACAGAGAAAACTTGAGTGAGGCTGATTGGCCACTCTGCTTTGCTAACCCTTGAAGTGATTCAGAGCACAAACTCGGATACTGAATACAGACTCCGAGTACAAATGTGTGTACACGTTCAAACCTGGTGAACTGAAAAGCCACTCGCAGGTGACAACATGATTCTCAACATCTATTTGCGTGTCAGAAAGACCCCACAATCTTTAGCTAATAAATTCAGTGTGAGATCAGTTGTGAATTCCCTATGTTCAAAACAGAGATTACCTCATATCTCATATGTTTACTGTATCCACACGTCTGTGTGTTGGTGTGTGTCGTATATATTTGCAGTCTATCATACCAGAACAACACCAACCTCTGTCGCACCCAAAGCTCTTTCCACAGACTAATCTCTCTCTCAATCACACCAAGCTATTATTGATAACAATCCGGCCCTCTTTGATAGCCACTGCCATTGACGTTTGATCCCTTTAGTATTTTCTCTGGATTCAGTATCACTGATGGCTTTTTGTTTGCTATAACTGCCCCCACTTATGTTTCTGCAGATAGTCTTGCATTGATTGAGTGAATGAGCTGGTAAGATAGCTGCTGGGCATACAGTAAAATTATATATATATATATATATATATATATATATATATATATATATATATATATATATATATATATATCATAGCTGCAATATCTCAGAAACATTTTAGACTTTAATACTTTATAGTTTTAATCAGTATAGCTATAATCAAAACCTTGAATTGATAAGATGTCAATATGTATTTTACACTGAACAAAATTATAAACGCAACACTTTTGTTTTTCCCCCATTCATCATGAGCTGAACTCAAAGATCTAAGACTTTCTCTATGTACACAAAAGGCCTATTTCTCTCAAATATTGTTCACAAATTTGTCTAAATCTGTGTAGGTGAGCACTTTTCCTTTGTCAAGATAATCCATCCACCTCACAGGTGTGGCACATCAAGATGCTGATCAGACAGCATGTGTATTGCACAGGTGTGCCTTAGGCTGGCCACAATAAAAGGCCACTCGAAAATGTGCAGTTCCATCACACAGCACAATGCCACAGATGTCGCAAGTTTTGAGGGAGCGTGCAATTGGCATGCTGACTGCAGGTATGTCCACCAGAGCTGTTGCCCGTGAAATGAATGTTCATTTCTCTACCATAAGCCGTCTCCAAAGGCGTTTCAGAGAATTTGGCAGTACATCCAACCGGCCTCACAACCGCAGACCACGTGTAACCACACCAGCCCAGGACCTCCACATCCAGCATCTCCACCTCCAAGATCGCCTGAGACCAGCCACCCAGACAGCTGCTGCAACAATCGGTTTGCATAACCAAAGAATTTATGCACAAACTGTCAGGAACCGTCTCAGGGAAGCTCATCTGCATGCTCGTCATCCTCATCGGGGTCTCGACCTGACTGCAGTTCGTCGTCGTAACCAACTTGAGTAGGCAAATGCTCACATTCGATGGCGTCTGGCACTTTGGAGAGGTGTTCTCTTCACGGATGAATCCCGGTTTTCACTGTACAGGGCAGATGGCAGACAGCGTGTATGGTGTCGTGTGGGTGAGCGGTTTGCTGATGTCAACGTTGTGGATCGAGTGGCCCATGATGGGCCACTCGATCCAATTATTTGTGTCCTAACTAATGTGTGAACATTGTGTCAACATGTGAACCTGTCCCAGCTCATTGTGTCAACAGGCATAAACATTAAAACAGAGCCACACAATTCACGCAGTAAAAACACAGCCATCATGAAAATGAAAACTTAGCAACAGCACCTAAAAAATATGTAATTTTCCATCAGTGCAGTCTTAATATATAATGTATAGTTTATCATATATAGTTGTTATATAGAAAAAAGTAGTCTTTTAATTGACTGCTGAAAAAATCACATTAAATAAATAATAATAAAAACGTTCCTCCATCCTTTATTTTCCCAGTGCTGACTCAACAATCAAAAGCATGTTGATAAAAATGTAGAGACCACAGTCTTCACTAGCCCACAGTCTTCGCTAGCACACAGTCTTCCCTAGATCATAGTCTTCACTAGCCCATCATTTTTACTAGCCCTGAGTCTTCACTAGACAACAGTCTTCACAAGCTCAGTCTTTACTAACCCACAGTCTTCACTATCCCTCAGTCTTTACTAGCACTCAGTCTTTACTAGCCCACAGTCTTTACTAGCCCACAGTCTTCACTAGCCCTCAGTCTTTACTAGCCCTCAGTCTTTACTAGCCCACAGTCTTTACTAGCCCACAGTCTTCACTAGCCCTCAGTCTTCACTAGCCCTCAGTCTTTATTTGCCCTCAGTCTTTACTACCCAACAGTCTTTACTAGCCCACAGTCTTCACTATCCCTCAGTCTTTACTAGCCCTCAGTCTTTACTAGCCCACAGTCTTTACTAACCCTCAGTCTTTACTAGCCCTCAGTCTTTACTAGCCCACAGTCTTTACTAACCCTCAGTCTTTACTAGCCCTCAGTCTTCACTAGCCCTCAGTCTTTACTAGCCCTCAGTCTTGACAAGCTCAGTGTTCACTAGCTGTCAGTGTTCAGTAGCCCACAGTATTCAGTAGCCCACAGTCTTCACTAACTGTGACAGGTGATTACTCACACTAACAGCTCATTGTGGGCAGGGAGACGCTCATATTTGATGAATGATTCACATGTGTTTTAATTTCTTCTGCCCTTTGACCGACAGGGCAGGCTAATGTCTTTAGGGTCACTACACACACACATGCACACACATATACACACTCAAACAAGAGCTGCGGGGTGGGGGGAGTGGAGGAGTCACAGTTAATGGGATTACCGGGGTAGTGTAGGGCTGTCCCTAACCCTTCCTCCCTGGTCCCTGTGTGGCAGCTCATGGATAGCCACCTCTATCACATCATGGTGAGTGCTTGTGTTAGCCCGCTGTGGGGACCCGCTGCTCTCTAACCTCGACACCACGGCTGCACTTTCACTGGTCTGACCTCTGTTAGCAGAGAGCAGGGAGCACAGCGCTGACTGTGCTAACTGCTAACCCCCAGAGGAGACTTAAACATGGCACCCTACTGGGTCATAGTCTAGTGCTCATTAAACCAAGCCCCTCCACTCTGTCTGGACTCAACATGCACTGCCTTCTTCAGAAATACCTCCCACTGCAATCACACTGGCATTAGCCTTTGACTTAACCCCGAGATATTACTCTGACGTCCGCATGGGGTATTAAGTCCAGATTCTAGATCTGTGTCAAGAAGGTCACAGGTTGACATTTCTAATGGGGTCTTCAGCTGGTCCTAACCCATACGATGGTTGGTCATAACGGCAGCTTTTCCGCTGCTGCTACCATATTGTAAAAAAAAAAAACACAGTTGGGTTAGAAGGCTATTGTGGCATATTCCTTCTTTCTTTCCCGTAACCGTTCATACCTACCTACTTTCCTTCCTTCTCCCCTATTCCCCCGTCCGTGATCCCTCGGCGATGGCTTTGAAACGAAGCGGAAAATGGAAGCGATTTATTAACGAGACATTAGGGGCGCTTTTTTTTAATAACCTTCCCATCCTGCCCAGCGGGGCGCGGGGGATTACACCACACGGGTTTCGGTGACACCAGAAAGGAAGTCTCCCGCCGGGCTTGTGAAGAGCGCAGAGCAGGACACAATGGTCGGCCCAGGGTTCTCACATCCCGCGCTGGGCCCTCACCCCGGGGATAGGGACAATGGACTAAAAGGCATGAATGTCCCTGCCCTTCCAGGATATAATGTAGGTGGCTGCCATTGGGCCTGAATGGCCTGACAGAGCAGCAGAGGAGGGAGACAGAGAGGCACAAAGAAGGGCCATAATAAAGGAGATTCCTCGGGTCAGTAAAGCATTGCATTCACCTCTCCTCCGGGCCTCCACAGCGAGTTCTCCCTTCCGTCGGTTCTCTCTCTCTCTCTCTCTCTCTCTCTCACACCAGGCTGCACTCTAAAGCTGCTACTTAGACGCAGTAGAGAGACGGCGCCCGTGAAAGTATGGTTGTGCTGCCCCAAGAACGGTGTTTGTCAGGATAGGTCACAACTTGATGTGGTAAGAGAAGTGTTAGGGTAAATTATGGAATTAATCAGTCGTACACTAGAAATAAAAGGTTAAAAAAGGAACATCTTGGGGTTTTTTAAATTGAAAATGTAGCTGCCGATTTGTCGGTTTCTCAGACATTTAGGGAACAATTATCTCTTTCACTAGAGATCCAGAAATGTCTGTGCATGAGGTTGATCACATTTACATTCAAGTCATTTAGCACACGCTCTTCTCAGGAGCAACTCACATTAGTGAGTAGACACATTTATCTTTTTTTTTTCCTGTGCGTGTTTTATTCTTAATGCACTCTTTATAGAATACGTGAGCTGCAGCTTGTCCCTTCTTATGTTTCTTACTTCCTTATCCGCTCCTAAATGTTCCTGTTTTGTTTCGTGCATGCTGTTCTGCTTCCATTAGCATTATAATGTAGCCCATGTCTCTGCATTACGTCTCTGAATACCTGAGATCACCTGAGAACAACTGACATAAAAAAAACTTTTACATTTCCAATAAACATCCAATATGAACAAATTAGACAGGAATTTATTCCAAGTAGCGCTCTGTAAATAGAGCTACAATATTATGAATTGAGGTAAGCAGTCTAACCGGTTAGGGTTAGGGTTAACTTTATTCAGTGTACTGGGCCATGCAGAAAGAACAAAAAGAGGGATGTGGCCTGCTTTAAAAGGGATAAGATTATTGTATGTGGTTCTTACCCATTTAAAAAGGTTGTTAGAGGAACATATATGGGTTCCATCACTCAGTATAAATTTAAAGAATCCTTGATCACGTCGTGATCATCGAAGCCTATTTAACTTTCTTATGACATGGCTTCCATCTTATAAGGTTTCTGTTTGAAAACTGCATCTGGACACAGTAGGACCTAACAGCTTTTTGTTTTGCTGTCTGTTCTTAATCTTTTGAGGACATTATTTGAGCAGTTTTCAGAAGCGTGAGAGGATTAGGATTTGTTAGATGAATACAATACTGCTGAAGAAGAGGACTCCTAATGAGGATGACTGGCTTCTATTCTGAACTTTGCGTGTCAAGCTTGATGACACCCAGAGCTGCTGGGGCATCACCCAAATGGGTGTCCAGTGATCAAGAAAGTCCAGTGGTTTTAAGATCAGGCTGTTTTCCTGACTTGACGTACACAAACTCACCCGTAGACTCTAAAGCCATTGTCCTCTGACCACTTCTCTTCAACTTCAGAGAACAGTGAATTTAAACCGGCCTTTGTTGACTGACCTGGTGTGATTATAGCCTGTTGCTTTGTTCGCTTTTTGGTCTTGTCAAACTATGCAATTCAATGAAAGTGCAACATAAATTAAATGAATTATTGTTATTATTATTTTTATTGTTCTATCCTTATGAGACAATCGTCAGTTTCTTGAGAGTCTTCCCAGGTCTTATGTTTCTGACAAAGCACAGGGATCCAGTCGGACTGAGCTGCACCACTCCCTTCCAAGTAAAGAAGGAGGAAGGATTAGAGACATTCCTTGGGTATCAGATGGCATATGTTCGTGCCGAGGTCTGACAAATTAACAGCTTTGCAACAACAGATTATTTACCCCCGTTAGATGTCTCTGTACTCACTCAAAACACAATTAGAAAGCCTTTATCCGTGTCTATCCGGAAGTAACATTTAGTCACTTATAAAATTCCCTATCCGCATCAAAATGTAGTTCATTATGTTTTGTAATGTAAAAGTAATTATACATTCCACGTATATATTTTACATATTATTCATAAACATAAACAACTTTCTGTGTTCACCCGACAACGTTAGAAAACGTTAACCTACTGCCTTGAGTGGCATTGACCACCGATAATTGTCACAAAGACTAAGTGCGTAATCTTTAAAATGCTTTGCCATTGTCAGAATCACTGGCCAAGTGGATCAGATAATGTACCGAGACAAGGGATCTATTCCCACACAGACACATGCCTTTAGCACACTCTTAATCTAATTAAAGGAAATAAACTTATAACTGATCACCGTAGTGACAAAACACTGCTGAGAAAGCTAATTTGCTTCCTCCCAGTGGCTCCTGCAACAGATAATGCTGTTTTATTACACAAAGGTCACTGGGGAAATTAACTTCTGGGTCAGCAAATAAAAGAAAGGCCCTGATACTCAGAATAACAAGTATATACTGATTACATTGAAACAGAAGAATCCCGGTTGGATAGGACACTGACCTTACTTCCAACTCCAGAGGAAATAAGGTATTTAAATGTATAGAATAGCGGGACAGGCCTCGGCCACTCAACAGCCATACGTGTGGTATTGTGAAAATAATCAACCAGGTCAGCAGCTACAAGATAGATTCTACAAGATATCTGCTTGAAAGGGGCTCGATTGTAACGGTGTTAAATTGAAAAACTTTTTTTACCCTTGAGGACAATAAATTGGATAGATGATCCTCTGTTGAATTCACAATAGAAAATGGAGTTCCTGAAGATCCAAAACATTGTAGGGATCTTTAGTCTGCCAGAGAAAAAAAACATCTAGAAAGCTTTGGAATATTTAGTCATGTTCTGTGCATATGTTTATTGTCTGCAAGCAGAGAATTGTTATAGACATATGCTGACAAAGTTACCTTTATTATAGTTTGAAATGTATTACAAATGCTGAAATTCTATCTGGCTGTTATCTTTGAAAAATAACTATTTTAGCAACTGTTACAATGCTACAATGTGAGTAGTCATTGGTGTAGCATAGCAAAAGCATGTCTAAAGAGACATTACGGTTTGAAGTTGAAGATGTTTGTAAGTATTATGCAGATTTGTGATGATGACAGATATAATATTAAGCAAGATATTCATACCATACTTAAAATCCAGTTCAAATCATAAAGTAGAACAAAATGCAGACATAGCCAGCATTCTGTGAAAACGAACATTTAAAACCGACTAAAAAAACAGCACAAATTTCAGCCTTTAAATTTGTGCTGTTTATAATTTCTCAAATATGACATCTTATGTCCTGACCCTAACATGGTGGGCATTGCCATTTTGTAGAAATTTTGCAAACTCTGAAAAGGATCTATAAATTTATTTTTCCTAACAGCGCCCCAACTAGGCAAATAATCCAGGTAGGCTCCGCTAAATTTTTATGCTATGCTACATAGGTATGCTATGCTCCAGTGTAGCTCTATCAGATATAAAAATAATTCAGATCAAAATGCATATTCCTTTTAGTCATTGTTTCTTTCTGCATTTTTATGTTTTCACAAATAATACATTGGGAGTCCCAAAAATGTGGGATATACTATTACGAACTATCGGGAATGCTGTGTAGAATAGTCATTATGTGATCTTGAACATTATGTGATCTTGGACATTGATTCAACTTTCATCAAGAGTTGCTGGGTCTGTAGGAGTAGAACAGAGAATGAACATGTGCACAAACATCCAGAAAGTTAGATCATCAGCCACAGCCAATAAGGAAAGTAAAAAAAACATTTGTATTTCTTTGCATATTTTGGCATATTTTGGCGTTAAATACTGTTTCTGATTAACAGCTGTAATATAATGTATTTTGCTCTCCCACCATGCTACTGAATGAAGTGTTTTTTAAACTTGAAACTAATATGTTCCGGAATCATAGCACCTTTTCATTTCCTTTTTTGGCTTTCATTCGGCAGAAAGCAGTCAGTCAATGTCTCCCTTGGTGTCTGTGATTGATGCTTACAGGTCATAGTAATACGCTTCACTCCGGAGGAATAAATGAGAGCACTTGCTGCAGTGAGGAATGGCTGAAAATAAAGGGAGTGATTTCACTGAAGAGAGAGAGAGAGACATAGGTAGAGAGAGATGGAGGGAGATACAGAGATAGAGAGTGAAACAGAGGGAGAGAGAGAAAAACTTTCTGTGTGATAATAGCCCACTGAACTATTGCATGTTTCAATCAATGGAGACAGAAGTAAATAAAAAAGCAGGGAGGGAAGATTCACAGACATCGATCCCGGTTCAACACAGAGAGAGCCGGCTGACAATCTACGGTCTGGGCCTGTTAATGCTCCCAGTCATTCACAAAATCAATAGAAACTCATCCTTTCAATAGCATCCAATTATTAGCACAAAGTAAAGGCAGCCTTCCACAATAAATCAGAAAACCTCATTGAAAATAGTCACAGACAAGATAAATGTTAATTGGAATGCAAATAATGCACAATACTGCTAAATGATACAGCCCTGATGGAGGATGGACATGTATTTGAGATGTGTTATGTTTGATGAGATGGTAATGATGCTTTGTTCAAGACAAATGACCAGAAATAAAATAATGATTCATTAATCTCACCAACTCTCCAGTCAAAAAACGCATGTCAACACATGATAAAGAGAGAGATAGAGAAACCAAACTTTTGCACACCTGTAGATCGACCGGAAACCAAACTTTTGCACACCTGTAGATCGATCAAGCTCTGATTAGACTTGAATGGTTATATATTATTATTATTATTATCCTTGGTGTGGCAGTGTTATCCTATCTGCATTCTTATTGTTCTTTATTGTGATGATTATGAGCTTTAGCCAAGTGCAAAGCATACTTTGTATTGTTTATATGACGCTGTTGTGATTACATGTGTCTGTTAATAAGTAACGTGTGACATGAGTGAGATCTAATTGGTCCACCCTAGCCAACCTATCTACTTAAGATGGTATTGTGAAATAACCTGATGAAGGTCTTTGTACCGAAACGTTGTTATAAAATTCTAATTGCACGTTATGCAAACTGTGTGCGGGAGTTCTTTTATTTGTATCGACACATGATAAAGAAAAAATAAGTACAGTTGCGAGAAAATGTTTGTGAACCCTTACGAATTACCTGCATGCCTAAACAAATGGCTCCACAAATATCGTCTTCAATGTCAATGAATAAAAACAGTGTGACTTAACAAAGAACACAATCAAATTTGTACTTTTACACGTCACCATTAAACACACTGGTCAAACATAAACAGGCTGGTAAAGGTACTACTTTCCTGTCTTCCCCTCCAATAATCACTTATTCCATCACAGTTTGTGTTCATTAAAAAAGCTTAATTGCCGTTAAATGTAATGATTTTAGATCTACTGTTCATTTGTGGGGATCCCATCCATCAAGTGTCTTGTTATAATGACTTGGTGAGCTTAATCAGACAGAAGAGGAAGTCTTCTCCAGCTTTATATCAAATTATCTTCATTATTTAATCTGCATGCCGACACAACACAGACACACAGCACGTTATTACTATCAGCAAAGAATTGCCAGTAAGAACTGCAAAGCTAACTTATCACTATCTAATAAACTGAGAGCTGAACACAAAGTTGGGAAACAACACCAGATGTGGATGTGGATCAGCAGCCACGTACAATTTTGAGTCATTGTGTTTTAAGGTTTTTGTATTACAGCTTAACTTGGTTGGTTGTTTTCTTGGTTTGGTAAAATATCTGTGTATATATCACCTTTCTTTTGCTATTTTTTTTGGAGTGTTTTGAAGATGCTGTCCAAGATCTTGATCACAACACATTTCTAATCCAAGTATTGGATAAATAATGTTAATCCTACCTATAAATGTTTTTGCAGGACTTAAGCAATCATATGATGAGGTCGTACACAATTTGATGATGTATTACACAAAAAATGGGTGCCCGTTTTGGCTTTTGAGAACTACCAGCAAAAATTATACGAAAGCTTGTGAGCAGTGCTTTCATAAGGAGTTGGGGTCCAACAGTGTTTGTTCTGACATTAATTGCTCAAATTAGATTATTCTCCGTACAGTGATCAGCCCCCCAGCAACTTGCCAGCCACACACTCTCTTTGATAACCTACTGTCAGAGCTCAAGACAGATATGTGCATATTGGTCTGGGCGGCCCAAATTAACTATGAGACACAATAATGTTGAGCCACCATACGATGAGTGACAACTCCCAAATATGCATGCAAGGCAAAGTCAGTTGAGTTGACTGGACACACAACCAGTAACAAATGATCCTGTTATTGTAGCCTTGAAAGGATTCATTGAATTGTTATGTCAAGATTGATGCACGTACCGTATCTTGTTTGGTGTTTTTGTATGTACATAATTGTTTTATATCAATGATCTAATGGTTCAAACTAACTTTGTTCCTCTTAAGTTATTGTACCAGTCAAGTCAATTATTAGGTGCTTATAGCCGCAGCTTCATACAGTGTCAGGAATAGGTCAATAAAAACAGACTGGGACAGAAAATATTTTCATTGCCGCCTATTCAAAAACCTGAAAAATCAAGCGTATATTTGTGAAATTCATCATGATTTACTGTAGGTCTTCTAACAGGCCTACAATGTAGATAGAAAAGTCAAATTTAGATTTTGCGTATTCTGCTGCTTTGCTCTTTAGAACTTGTCCTTTTTACAGTTTGAAAACAAATTACTTTGCGCTAACTCCTGTTTGCATGAGATGGTTTTACACTTGGTTAGTTTTATCTATATATGTTTAAATAACGACTACATCGTTCACTCAATGATAACAAGTTGGCCAGGTTCTGAAACAGCAAACCAGCACTACACCATTATGCTATTGCCTCCATGTTTTATGCTTGGCTTCAGGTTCTTCTGTTCGAAGTGGTCTGTTTTTGCCAAACTTGGCGTCTGGCATTGCAGCCCAAAGCAGTTGTCTTTACCCAGGTGTGGTCTAGTAAAAGTCAGTGGTGTCCTGATATTTTTTTACTTGATCCTAAACTCCCATATTTTCAAGGTTTGTGCAGTGTGGTTCTGACAGTTCACTCATGCACACTGACACTGAGAGAGAGGCTGTGGGGCCGTTGATGTTAGCCTGGGGTTCTTAGAGACTTTTCCAGATGGACATGCATCAATAATATTCCCTTTGAGGGCCTCAAATAGGTCATCTGATCTTGGCATGATGTGTTACCTCACACCAACATGATTAAGACCAAATCAAAACAACATTTCTAACCATCAATAATTTGCACCTGTAGTGGTGCGCCTGTTTCTAATTTTTAATGGTAAAGGTAGGGTTTGGATTTTTTTCTGCATAAGGAAATTACATTTCTGTTTAATTTAATAGCATAAATGGTTTCAAAGTAATAAATTTTTGCTGTGATTTGTTAAATTGGGTTGAGACCGAAAACTCCATATGTTAGTTAAACCATTTATTGGAGAACTATGCATAGCAATGGTCATACAATGTCTTGACATTAGGTTCACATGATTGTATATACAATACTACCAACAATAATATCACTGTGATATTATTAATTGAAATTCCCACAGGCAATGAACGAGGTATGTAATGATCCCCCTCACAAAGGAAACACAGAACCAAACAGGTGGAGACAGAGGTGGTGGGTGGATGTGACCCACATGCTAGTACGACCATTAGCATATCAGAACGAGTGAGTAACCTGTTAATTAAAAAGACAGGTATGAAATCTGATATTGTGATTGGAGCAATCCGACATGAGCTGATGCATCGCTGACCAATTATCATTTGGAATTCCTGGCTGAACTGGCAATGCTAATTTACCATTATCAGTGAATTTGGTTGGACCCAACTTGCCATGTCTCCAAAATCTGTAAAAAAAAAAAAATATATATATATATATATATATATATATATATATATATAGCTCTGGAAAAAATTAAGGGACTACTGCACCTTTTTCTTTCCTTTCCAAAAAAGTTGAAAAGGAATTTTTGAGTGAGGAACAGAAGGGTTAAAATTTAGAGACCACTGCAAATTGAACGCTTCTGTTCCTCACTCAAAACCTACCTTTTCAACTTTTTTGGAAAGGAAAGAAAAAGGTGCAATGGTCTCTTAATTTTTTCCGGAGCTGTATATATATGACTTTTCTGGGAGTGACTACATTTAAAAAAAAAAAAAAATTATCACTTTTTGGTAAGTGATCGTCCGTTTGCACAGTTACTCGTCTTTAGAACAGTTAACAGCCCCTGTATAGAGCTTTTGGATGGATAGCAAAGGTTGTGTGTGTTGTACAGCAAATCCACAAAGATTCTTGTGTTGCTGGGCTGGTCTAACATCAGGTGAAATTGTCCACAATGAGGGTGTCAGGACAGAGGGATCGAGAAGAATGTAGAGTAAATGGCTTTGACCAAGATATAACAGGGCGAGTTTGACACGATTTTGAACATGCCTGCACTACACACATATACAATCACAGACTACATTGTGCTTGCAACACTAACATATTTGTTTCATGAGCCATAAATTATGTTTCTTTGCTTTGAAATTGACCCCTTAATTCTAAAGTATCACTGTCACAAAAAACCTTAATGTCATTCAGCCAAAATAATTGTATGATGTCTAAGTATAATGTACCGCATTTTAGACTAAATCAGGGCAGCTGCTGCCGCACACTAGTAAGGAAGACTCCTGTAGGAAGAGGAGGAGAAGGAGGTGGAGGAGGTGGTGGTGGATGAGCGGGAGATAGTAAATAAGGATTACTGTTGTTAATTTATGAGCCTCCTCAATGTTATAAATCAAGTTAAACATCTTGCACCCGCAGCCACTGACACACAGGAGCAAGTGAAGACACCGCTGATATGGCGAAATTTACCGCTCACATGTTTTACAAGCCAAAGTGTCATATACTCATTGTCAAAAAAGAGTTTTGAGAACATTGCAACATGCTTTAAAATTGGCCATGCTTGAGGCATGGGACCATAACACTGCTGCCTGTGTTAGATCTTCTATGGATACTAGTATCTGTGGTTTTTATTTGAACCTACTGGTCACTTGACAAGGTTTTAATGTCGCAATGAACTTCTCAGACCACAGCGGTATCGACCTCTGTAACCAGCACAGCCAGAAGAGGAGAGCCTCAACTCCAACCCCGCAACAACCCTGAGATGGGTTGATTGTATGAAGGAAACTCAGATGTTTTAATGCCTCGTATCAACATCATGTTTCCTAGCCCATCTCTTGTCATGAATGAAGACAGTCTTACCAGTTGAGATAAACTTTCGTCGCTTACAGTGGCGGCTGGTGACTAAAAACTTTAAAGAAAATAGTGCATGTAAATTATCTTGAAGGCATTTTTTTCTATACAAGCAAATATTGAGATGACAACATGACATGATCTTTCCACCCCGTACCTGCCCATCAATCTCCCCAAACCCCACTGCCATCCTTACAACAGATGAATCCCCAACGGTCAATTTCTATTGCCTTACTTCTGACCGGACAGTGCACTACCGTAGGGTGCAAATTGTGACACAACCACTCAGCGCGCGAGCCCCTGCTTTGCTAACACAGGGCTGTGGACGATTACTTTTAGTTAACGTTGTGTGTGTGGGGGGGGTGGGGGGGAATCAGATTAAACAATTAGTGTCAATTAGCTCGCGGCCAAATCATTCTACAAACAATTGGTCTCTAGTGCCCTGCTTAATTGTGGATGACTTTCAGCTCCTTATCACGAAGCGCGTCGTCCCGTGATTCATGTCCAACTCACGCCTGTCCCTCAAGCACCATCAATTATCTGCCAGTAAACAAATCCCCCCAGAAGAAGAAAAAAGCACAACGATGACAACGACACCAGGGGGTAGCAGCAAGCCTGATTAGCATAGCTCGGTCCACGTCCCAAACAGCACCCTGTTCCCTATGCCCTGCACCATGCCCAGGTCCAAACTAGTGCACTGAACGGGAAGCAGGGTGGGATCTGGAACGCAGCCCCTACGATGTGACGTCTGGCTTTCCTGTCTGCTGCTGCCGCGTAGAAACCAGCGGTGATGAAATTCCTGCCTTGATGACAGAGATGAACAGTTGATGCCGTCAGGGTCCTTGACAAGGGGTGGGGTGCGGGGGGACCTCGGTCTGGAACGTTGAGTCGGGTTTTATAAATGTGGTTTCAGTCAAATGAATGTTCGTAAAAGTGTCCTAAAACAATGTTTTACATCGCATCTGAAAATGTGAAAATAACGGACGACTGACAAATAACTATCTTCACTGTCACGAGAGTGTAAGGCCGGTAACTGAAAGGTCACTGGTTTGAACCCCTGAACCCCGTACGCCCAAGTTTAACGTAAATTATTCATGTCAATGCCGGTTGATGATGATTTAGCCTCGAGCGCATCACTGTGGCCTGAAAATACCTCACGGAAACCTTTTTGTCAACGTTTCAATGTAAGCAGATGGACATGCAGCATAATAATGTCTGGCTAAGTTTGGAATTGGGAGCTCCCCAAAACTTAAGATAGACCATGTTACCATTGCTAGCTATTTTTTACAGACTTTGCTGGCTAATGCAAACATTGCCATCTGTCTTATAAAATATTGTTTATTGTACAAAGGGCTGCAGCAACTGCAGAATGTTAACTGCAGTGGCAACAATGCGAACGAGTTACGGAGGTGCAACCCAGGAATACACTAAGTGATGTGAGGTGAAGTATTTGGTGTGGTACTGTGTAATTCTACAGGCACTAGTCTTTATCCCAGTAATTCTCTAAATTGATACCAGGGGAATTATGCAGACAGACATAAAGTGGAATGCATGCTTGTTTGTAGCACCAAATTTCAAGTATGCGTGTGTCATCTGAGGCAAAAGACCATGGGGAGCACCTAAGACACAAACGCACGCACACGCACGCACACACACACACACACACACACACACCACACACACACACACACACACACACTGAAAATGTGTTGAGGGGAGAGACAACAGCAGACATGATGACATGTTAAATTACCACTGTGATGTATAGCTTAATGAACCCCTTGTGTTGATCAGGCCCCACATTAATCAACAGCCATGAACAGATTCCCTTATTTTCTCAATGCTGCCTTGATAAACTGCAATTTCATTTAACCTTGGACAGCAACTTTAATAGCTTCCACAGGACAACTGTCAATACTTCTCTGGGTATACAGTGATTAAATTGCAGGGCGAGAAGTGGGTCCCAGCTTCCTCTCTTACTCATCCCCCCTTCCTCCCCCCACTCCCACCCACCTCACTTTACTTCAAATCACAATTTCTACGTACGTGTTTGCACAGTCTGCGTTTTGAGGTGCTAAGATGAGTCAAAACATAAATGCCTATTGTGAAGACATTAAAATAATCTAATGATATGCATTAGGGTTTCCCTTTGGCACATTCGTTATCTTGTCATTCCTGCAACAAACCTGCACACGACATGTTTTACACCAAAGGACTGACAGTACGTGAGCAAAACCTGTTGATGTGTTTGGAACCTACAAGCTCTTGTTTCTGGTGTTTCAAACCAACCTCTAAGCAAAGCAGAAGATTGCTCCAAATACCAACACCTCAAAACAACATGCGTTAGTATTGCCAAAGTCACCTACGCAACACCGATCCTTGTAAAAGACAATATTCACACAAAGGTGAATAAGCCCTTAAAATTAAATAATCACAAGCTTTGAATCTAAAGAGAGTAAGGACCGGTGGATTAAGCCCTGTCATAATGATTCTCAGAGATATCCACCACCCTTGTCAATTTAGCATAAATTATAAGCCTGGGAAGGCAAGCATGCTAGCTGATTAAATCCAATTGTCAGGGAAGGGAAGGACAAGGCAACCTCTTTATTGTATGGTAAACTAACTTAATGGAAGCAGACAATCTCCCCTCTGGGAAATCGGTCCCCAGTCTTAATTAAAGTATTGTGTTTTCTCGCATTGTTAGCAGCTTTCTATTATCTTCATATGTACTGGAGAGAAAAATAAGAATGTTAACAGGAAACACATGCATATGAAAAGAAATAACCCACCCCATAATCTGTCAGTGTAGGATCCTCAATGTTCAGTAAATAAAACTGCTGTTTCTCTGTCACTGTGGGATATTGAATGTTCAATAAATAAAATAGTTCTTAATCTTTCAGTGTAGGATGCTCTACGTTCAGCAAAATAAAACAGGTGTTACTTAAAGTTCTGTAAATGAAACAGGTGAAACTCAGTGTTCAGTAAATAAAACAGGTGTTATTCAGTGTTCAGTTAATAGAACAGGTGTTGTTCAATGTTCAGGATATTGAACAGGTGTTCTCCTAGCACAATAACCGTGTCACTGTTCACTCCCTCACGTGTAACATTTGATCCTCACAACGTCTTCACAGGTCGGACTCTTTGATCCAAGGCTTTGAAGATTGACTTATCATTTTTTTATTCTACCGTCACTCCTGCAGCATGAACATGGCTGCTCTGACATGTAGCCTATACGAATATGAAGTCAAAAAGTGCAATGGCAATATCATTTTCGTTATTTGGATCATTGTTCATTACTGCGTCGCTGTGGTCCTCAAGCATAATAAAAAATGCACTTCCTCTGCCTGCCGTGCCTGTGTCCTAACAAAACCGTCATCTGTACCCAGTGTGTTCCGACGATGACATAACAAGGAAGGCAAACATTTCTCCCGCCGCTTCGTGCCTCTCCTCTCGCCCGTCTTCTCCACCCACACTGGAGAGGTGACAGGCGCACACATGGACTTCCATTGTTATCCCACAGGGCCAGAACGCCTGCGGGAGGATAATTAGGGAAACTTGAAGAGCCGGGGCTAATCCTAAGTACTGCACTCCGTATGACTGCCTGTCTCCCCCCCCCC
>JACXGI010005452.1:0-25030 GCA_016801175.1 Esox masquinongy | reverse complement strand
ATCCATTGCTCCAGTCATGTAACAAACGATGGCTAGATATATAAATACTGAACAGGGCATTATTAGACAGGTCAATAGGTAGCCTTGGCACACCATAGGGAAAATGCAACTGTTTTGTGTCCATCATGGATCACCAGTCACCAGTGTGAACATTATTTCAAAATACAAGCAATCACCTTTTCTTTCTTTATTCAGGATTCACACACACAAACACACACACACACACGTGCACACGCACGCACACACACACACACACACACACAACTTGAGAATTCACAGTGTGTTTATTACTGCATCAGAGAATCTCAGAACTGAAACAGAAAATTTGGCTGGGATTGGGCTTTTTATGCACATTCAATATACATTAGCATAATTTAATGTACCATTCATAGGCACTATTACACTTATATTTATAATTTTTAATATTTCTTTCATATTATCCATATACCCCTTCTCTACACTTTTTGGAATTGCTGCCAGTTTACATTGTTATCTATATTTTTCTTGTATTTTTTTGCTTTATATTTTACTTAATGCTACTGCATAGATGTCACGTCCGTGTCTTAAGAATTTAACTGCTCAGAACGACTCTGCGTTATTTTGTGCATTTGACAATAAAAAAGACTTTGACTTTGGATTGACGTTGACAATCCCAGTGAGTCAAATACCCAGACAGCTTTCATAAGAATCACCACTATCATCTCCATCTTACAGCGTCCGTTTCCACCTCTGGTGGCATACGTCACTGAGCTAACAATTAGCCTGATCTCATACATTAGACGCGGGTTTCCCAAAGCTCTCCTTGGCCACCCCAGACGTTTTACATTTCGTTTTAACCCTAAACTGGCACACTTGATTCAATTGGTTAACTAATCATCAGACCTTTTATTAATTGAGTCTGTTGTACCCTTTCAGGGTTAAAATTAAAATATAAAATGCCTGGAGAAATTTGGGGAGCCCTGCATTAGATCAGTTATGTCCATGAGTAGCTGTGTTAATATTTTCTATTTTCTTCATGAACTTAGCCAGAAACATAATTGTATTGCTGCAGTTACATATTTGCATGTATGTCATTTAGTAAAAACTCTTATCCAGAGCCCCTTACAATAGTGTGAGTGTGTATATTTTCATATTTTGTACTGGACCCCTGAGGCAATTGACCCTGGCTGCAAACTTTAGCCTCTACTAATTGAGCAACACAGGGAAGCAATGCTTGAGGCAGGGGATATATTACTTGTTGACAATAAACATGCTGTAGAGAAATTCAAACTCTTAAAAAAAGAACAGTAAACTGGATAATCAGCTACAGATGCAACCAAATATATAAACATCCTCACAATTTTCTTAAATAATTTCCACAAATAAATGAGCATTTAAATAAATAATCGGTCACATAAATGTATTCTATTTTCCAAAACGGCTGAACCAATCTTGATTTTTGTAAGCCTTAGTTTACAACTTTCGAAAATATGAAATAATTAAATGGCTAAATAATACTATTAACAGAGCTAATAATTGGTTGCACAAAATTTTGAGAAAATTATTGCATTGTAAATATGTGAGCAGTCTGCTACTAAAAAGTGCAACATGCTCATGTGTGGCTACAAGAAGCATTTTTCAGCACAAAAAACATTTAACAAATAGTCCTAGGTTCTCTCTATGTTTTCTCTATATTTGGAGACATCCATATATATTCCATTACATAAATGAAAGCCAAGCAAAATTTTCAAATCAAAAAACCCAAAAGATTTGATTATACTAAATATCAATCAATACATTTCCTTTATTTCCTTTTAATGTTCCCCCAAAAAAGTGAAGTTAAAAGTAGAAGAAAAGGCTTTGGAGGCCCTGGCCCTAGTCCATTCATCCCTGAACCAAAGGCTCCCGTCCTTCTAGACAATGACCAGAGCAGCTGGCTGATCGATATGCCACAAAAGCTCAGAGGTTAGAGCAGTCAAAAGATTGTTAACTAGCCATTTTATCTGCCAGACATTTATATCATTGTTTATGGTCCAGTGCTTCTCTTCAGTACAGGCCGTGCTGCACACCTGTGCCTGAAACACTTTGAGAGAGGGACACTATTCGCCCACGGTTTATTGACCCCCTGGCCTGGCCTAGAAAACCTGCCTGGCATTTCCCCTCTCCAGCTCAACTGTCAACTCCCAGATAATGTAGGTAGGTTCACCAGTGAAAACAAACAACATCTCATTCCATTAAAGCACATTTTAAATATGAATGACACTTCACTCATAAAATAAATGTTAGCTACAATATCAATGTTATTTCTGAAACAACGCCTTTATTAAGTTCCCTGATGTCTTTCATGTCCATACATAGGTACATCTAGCCTACTTCTGCACTGTGCTCTGCTGCTCAGGAGCTTTGAATATCATTTGTGAGTGAAATATCACCCATGCTACTCATTCACTTACACAGAGATTGATGTTATTTACAAGTCACTGAAATGCACAAAATTAGAAACAGTGATTTTATTAAAGGTGCATTCCTCACATAGAACTACTACTAGGAAGAGTTACTCAGATGGTGCTGTGCATGTATACTTCTGTCCCCCTGTGTCTCTGGCCCCCTGTGTCTCTGTCCTTCTCTGTCCCTGGCCCCCTGTGTCTCTGTCCCTCTCTGTCCCTGGCCCCCTGTGTCTCTGGCCCTCTGTCTGTCTCTGGCCCTGTCTCTGCCTCTGGCCCTGTCTCTGCCTCTGGCCCTGTCTTTGTGTCTGGCCCTGTCTCAGTCTCTGTCTCTGTCTCTGTGTCTGACCCTGTTTCTGTGTCTGGCCCTGTCACCGTGTCTGGCCCTGTCTCTGTGTCTGGCCCAGTCTCTGGCCCTGTCACTGGGTCTGGCCCAGTCTCTGGCCCTGTGTCTGGGCCTGTCTCTGTCTCCTGTGTCTGGCCCTGTCTCTTGTGTCTGGCTCTGTCTTTGTGTTTGGCCCTGTCTATGTCTCTGGCCCTGTCTCTATCACTGTGTCTGGCCCTCACTCTGTGTCTGGCCCTTTATGTCTTCGGCCCTGTCTCTGTGTCTGGCGCTTTGTGTCTTTGGCCCTGTGTCTGTCTCTGTGTCTAATCCTGTGTCTGGTCCTGTCTCAGTGTCTGGCCCTATCTCTGGGTCTGGCCCTGTGTCTGGTCCTGTCTCTGTGTCTGGCCCTGTTTCTGTGTCTGGCCCTGTCTCTGGGTCTGGCCCTGTGTCTGGTCCTGTCTCTGTGTCTGGCCCTGTTTCTGTGTCTGGCCCTGTCTCTGTGTCTGGCCTTGTCTCTAGCTCTGTCTCTGTGTCTGGCCCTGTCTTTGTGTCTGGCCCTTTATTTCTCCAGTCCTTTATGTGTCTGGCCCTGTCTCAGTGTCTGGCCCTGTCTCAGTGTCTGGCCTTGTCTCTAGCCCTGTCTCTGTGTCTGGCCCTGTCTTTGTGTCTGGCCCTTTATGTCTCTAGCCCTTTATGTCTCTTGCTTTGTCTCTGTGTCTGGTCCTGTCTCTATGTCTGGCCCTGTCTCAGTGTCTGGCCTTGTCTCAGTGTCTGGCCTTGTCTCTGTCTCTCTGTGTCTCTGGCTATAGCTGTCTGCATGCGTTCCATATGGAATCCTACTCCCAATACAGTTAACCACAGGGCCCAGATCAAAATCAGTGCCCTATATAGGGAACATGGTGCCATTTATGCCACAACCTCTGTGTCCCTGCTGGCTGGCAGAGAGAGGGGAGGCCCTCGGTGAGTGTGGCTCACCGAGGCGGAGAGGGGCTTCCTGCACATCCTTTGTCACACCATTTGGGCCCTTGTGTCTTTGGCTCCCCTGCTTTGGACCCACTTGGCAGCGCACAGGGCAGACAGACATCTGCTCCTCCTAACCTCCTGCATGGTGAACAGAGAGAAGAGAGAAGAGACACACCCACCAGCAGTCAGACAGTTAGTCGGTCACTCATTCAAAAACACTTGTGTCCCCATAACCTGTCCTCTCTCACTTGAGTAAATATCATGGACATAGATATTGTATGACCAGGTGTATGGGTAGATGAAATGTGGAGTGGTGAAATAGTCAGTCAGTTTGTGTCCTATTCTGTCCTTTGAGAGATATTACAACAAAATAAACCTGTGCTAAGGATGATCTCCTTCAAACGAAGGTTTAAAAATTCACTCAATAAGTGTTTTTTTCCTTTTTTACTTAACTTAACCCAGGTTAACTGGTGTGGTTACCCTACCAACATTACCTACACCACAAACACGATTATTGTATTTCAGTTATGTCAAGACAATTGTTCACATGGTTTTATACTGCAATTGAATTATTGCTGTTGCAATTCTTATTTACCAGTTTACTTCCCGATTCTGGGTATTCTACCCTAACGACAGATAATCGAGTGGCTTTGTAAATGACCACGTTCAGAGGAAAGTTCTCCGTACCCATCGCCCTGGTGTTTCCCTCAGTCTCTAACTTTCTGTTCTTTTCCTAATACGAAACCACGCAATTCGTACTCACTGGCCCTGAATAACGCGGTCGTTACTGCGGCGAAAGGGACAGGTCTGGGGTTTGATTTCATGATGGTAATATAGTCCATGCGTGTAGGAGAAGAATGCCCTAAATGGGGACATCTGTTCAATGTGGCTTACAGTAAGTGGCGATAGGCTATCAGAACAACCTGTGCCCTCACCATATGAACTCAGTCCAACCCTAACTGTCTGTGACTGGAAGGTTTATGGGAGAGTGTGTGCGCACTCACAAATAGCCAACAAAGGGCTTTGTTTTCATTGTAAAGTACTAATAGGTTATACCACCCTAGACATGTGAAACTGATTTGAATATCTGAAAGAGTCTCTGTATAGCATGACTGATGTAGTTGCCTATACGTCACGTGCGGAAAACATGTTGCATTGGGAAACGTTATCATACTGACCTATCAAATCAGACTATTTCATTAGAAATACCATAATTTGTCAATGTGACATACCTTGGTTCCCACACAGGGTGACATTAAAAAATAAATAAAATGAACCTCTCCTTCCCCTTGCTTGAATAGTAAAAACGAATAACGTTGCATCACAGCTGAATCCGTTCCTTACATTTGCTCTCATACCTTAGGGTATGTATGTGGGCTAGGTAAGCGCATGACTGCACAACCTTGCTGATGGCTTAAACGTGATTAGAGCACAGTGGACGAGCAAGCGGTTCGTTATTCCAAATTAGACAAAATTCCCTATACCATTTATTTTGCAAGGACAGGGACTACTGTTACAACGCAACAGCGGTTGGAGGGCTTGAATCGCTCAGCCTCATGCACCACAGACAGCAAGCATCGAGGGTCAATCAATATCAACACGGCGCGGAGTGGAGCACGGTATGTACCATATCTAGTAGTCTATTTGTAACCCGCACATTTTATAGTCATTCAAGTAATTGTGTTCATCTGTAGGTTGCACCGTTTTCGATTTTTATTTCACAATATTTAATTTCTGCTATATTGTTTGGGGAGAAACAATCTCAACTAATCAATAGACGTATACATGTTTTCTTTAGGAAATTGTATTGGTAGTTGTATGGTAATCGAAAATATTGAAATGACTTCGGTATGTTTAAAGTTGGGAAATGATTCTTATTTTTTCACGAAATTATTTTTCACGTATTATTCAGGTATATGTGCTATACCTGAATGAGAGCGAAAATGCAAAATGTACAGACAATAATAAAACGATCAAAAACTGAGAAGTCAAGTATCCTAATAGAAATGCATTCAAAGTATTTTCAACATACTTCAGTTTTGAAATATTTCTACTTTAATGGGAGAGAAAATATGATTTCACTTGGGCTACAAATGTACAGATCAACTAAATATATAGCCTTTATATTTTTTTTGTAGGCTAATCACAACTCCATCAACATTTTGTATTTTTCTATTACAATTTTCAAGTGTATTTTTCCTGCGCGCTCTGTTACTTAGCGTAGATTTATATTTTCTTATATTTAGTTTTTGGGCGCCCTGGAACAATTTTTGACTACTTTATTTGCTCTAGCAACGTAAATTAAATCCAAAAAGCTCTTGTCCAATCGAAGAAACAGAGGAATTAATCAGATAGTCCATCTATCACGCAGTGTAATAAAGGAAGCGACGTGGGTTAGGCAGATGATGTGATGAATAATCCCTGGTCGTTTTAATTAACTTTTCGCTGTCTTGTAATGACCAAGCTGGTCAACAGACCCGGTCAATAAGCATGTTAATATCAAACAAATAAAAATGCGGATGATTAAAAACCTCCTGCGTTATTAAATTTGAAATTCAAATGAAATGTATGCTGCCAATGCACACTGCATGCTAATAGAGAGGAGCTGAGAGCGAGAGAGAGAGAAAGTAAGAAAGAAACAGAGAGAGAGAGATGCCGGGCTCAGATCGCGTTATGGCCTATGTAATCCGTGTTACGTAACAAGTAGTAGGCTATTATTATTATGTTGCCTACTTAGGTTTTTAATAGCCGGATGAGATAATTTCCGAGATTATCATGTTATAATTGCGTTTTCTAACTGGTCGAATAACAGTCACAGGTCAAGGCAAAAAGGGCAGAAACGTAGTATTGTTTTGATAAGTCAACACTAGGAAAATCTTACACTGATTCATTATTTAACATATAGCCAGACTAAACAGATCTTGTTAAGGTACACCAAATAGGAAAAGGAAAAATAACATAATGAAATTTAGTTCATTTTCTTTCATTTGAGTTGTTCTTTGCTCTTCCTTGGCCCCTCCATCTCTCATTCTCTCTCTCTACACACACACACACACACACACACACACACACACATACACATACACATACATAGTAACACTGCAAGCCATGGATTGATGTATTAATGTAAACGAACTTCGCTAAATTAAGTCTAAATACGTACTTCATTATTTTTGTCATAGCATGAAGTTAATAAGGAAGTCAGTGATCTCTTTACTGGAATGCACTGCATTCAAGTTTTAATAAACGCTGGCAAGGTAATTGAATGCAATTAAAGTTAAATTGTCTTAAAGATTATCTTGGCCCTGTGAAAACAATGCAGGCTTTTGTAGGCTTTATTATCGTTGTTTGCATCAACTACTTAAAAGTCATGGTAACAACTTTAATGTAAAACTTCTAAGGGAAATATTTCAAAATGGATCGCTTATATACTCAATTTACCACTGGTAGAAAGAGGACTAAAGGTTTTCCAAATAGGGATTAAAAATTACAAAATTACATCAAATTAATAACACTGTAATAACACCAAAACAGACAGCAATAATAACTACGGCCACATTTATAATTTAATAAGAACAATTGTAACGATATCAGAATAACAATAAATAATAGCGTAGCCTATGAATCGTAGGCCTACAGAAATGAAAGCTGCTTTCACTCTTATTTAACTTTACCTTCTTCCGTTCTTTTATTATGAAGAGGGTGGTAGAAGGGGTGGAGAGCTGTCTGAAGTAGTCTATTGATGACCTCACGTTAGAATGTGGCAGTGTGGTGGTACAGAGGCGCTGATTGGTCGCCCGTGTCACAGCGGTACTTCAAAGCCAGAGAGGACCTACAATTGTGGTGGAATGGGCGGAACACATCATTGTATTGCACACCTCTAAAAAAACACTGCTGTGATTCATAAATATAAAAAGATCCTCCGAGGAGGGCACTTTTTGTGATGGCAACTTCACTTCTAGGGGTGAGTCTAAGGGGTTTCTTGCTGGTTTAATTAGTTATTTTATTGTCCAGCGGAGGAGATTAACATTACTTCGGTCACAGCAGGAAAGACAGTTCGTTGATTATGTTTTAAGCAAGTGGGTCACGAGAAAAAAGCTGAGATTCATTTCGCCACGACAGAGAGAGATGCGCACGGGATAGAACTTTCTACTGATGTGCCCAAGACGCGCATGTTACCGTGCATGTCACATTTAACGTAATTCCATATTCTTGTTGTAGCTACATTTTGGTGCTTTCTTTTCCAACTCAATCTACAGGTAGGTTATGACTTGGAAATGTAGTCTCTTGAAACTAGAATGGCAGTTGAAAGTGGTTTACTAAGTTTGTTTTACGTAGTAAGAGGTAAAACCTTTCCTAGATTATCATTGTCTACTCCACAGAACAGGCATATGTAATTTTCTATAAAACGTTAAGGAACAAAAATCAACAGGCACTTACTTGTTTGTCCTTGTTATTTCAGGAGGAGCCGAGGTTGGGATCGACTCCTTTAGCCATGTTGGCTGCGACATGCAACAAAATAGGGAGTCCGAGCCCTTCACCATCCTCCATTTCGGATAATTCTTCATCGTTTGGTAAAGGCTTTCACCCGTGGAAGCGAGCCACCGCCAGTAGCTGTAGTCTCGGCTCCGGTCTGTCCGGTTTCGGAGTGTCCCGTAACGGAGCTGGTCTATCGGACTCGTTTGGTACCAACAGCTCCACCGGATCGAGTGCCTTCTCCCTCACTTCTGGGACCTCATCCACGTCCCACTTTGGAAACGATTATTCTGTATTTCAGGCCTCCGTTACAAACAGTTCCCAAGAACCCAGTCACCAGCCCGTTTTTATTTCCAAGGTACACACGTCAGTGGACAGTCTGCAAGGCATCTACCCAAGAATGAGCGTTGCGCATCCATACGAGTCTTGGTTCAAGTCGTCCCATCCTGGTATCCCCACAGGAGAGGTTGGCACCACCGGCGCATCTGCGTGGTGGGACGTGGGAGCGGGATGGATTGATGTTCAGAACCCGAATGGGGCAGCACTACAGACGTCTTTGCACTCCGGTGGACTCCAGACGTCGTTGCACTCCCCTTTGGGGGGTTACAATTCCGATTACTCCAGTTTAAGTCACTCCGCCTTCAGCACAAGTCCCTCTTCTCACCTTTTGACAACCGGACAGCACCTGATGGACGGGTTCAAACCGGTGCTGTCCTCTTATCCGGACTCTAACCCGTCTCCATTGGCCGGAGCCGGGGGGACTATGCTGTCTGGGGGGCCAACGGCCTCCCTAGCCGGGTCTCCACGGTCTTCAGCACGGCGCTACTCCGGTAGAGCCACCTGCGACTGCCCCAATTGTCAGGAGGCGGAGAGGCTGGGACCAGCGGGAGCGAGTCTGCGGCGGAAAGGGCTTCATAGCTGTCACATCCCGGGCTGTGGGAAAGTTTACGGGAAAACCTCGCACCTCAAGGCACACTTGAGATGGCACACCGGAGAGAGACCGTTTGTGTGTAACTGGCTGTTTTGCGGGAAGAGATTCACGCGCTCTGACGAGCTCCAGCGACACTTGCGCACGCACACGGGGGAGAAAAGGTTCGCATGTCCGGTGTGCAACAAGAGGTTTATGCGGAGCGACCACCTGAGTAAACATGTAAAGACTCACAGCGCCGGGGGCTCCGCCGGGTCTGGCTCCGGTAGCGGGGGGAAGAGGGGAAGTGATACTGACAGCGAACACAGCGCCCCGGGGAGCCCTCCGTGCCATTCCCCCGACCTGTTGCAACCTCCGGAGTCTGCCCAGGGAACAGGAAACGAACGGCCTTTCTAAACTCACTCAACTAAGTATAACATCTGGGAATAGCCGATAACCTAAGGGAAATGGTGAAAAAAATACAGTGGACATACGTTGAGTATGCGTAAATATGCCCATTTGCCGAGTTGAGTTAATCAAGTGCTTAAGACTAGGCCTACAGATCAAATTATCTAATTGTAGCCTATTAATTGTGGGTGTACAGGTAAAATACAGTAGTGGTAAAGTAAACCTGTGGTCATTCTGGGGCACAATATAAAAGCATTCTTCTAACGCACAGACTGATGATCAAATCCGGGTACCCTATACTTTGGTGTACCCGTTTGAGTGTTTTTGCAACATGGTTATGACATGGGTATTACAATTAGCAAGAAATAGAAATCGGTGTTCTATCAATTGGTGGCCTGCAATATCGTGTTACTGCTGTGCTGACGTACTTTTATCCCAAACCAAACTGTGGCACTTTATTAGCCTGTTGAACACTAGAAATTATGAGTGTGTGTCCTTTTTGACGGGCTGCTTTGTAAGAACATATCACTTATGTGCGGTGATCAACGTTTTTCTTATGCCCTTATCTTCCTTATCACAAACATCACCTGTTTATTAAAAATGGAAGATAGGTTATACACACATTGGTCATATCGCACATGGGTTAAATGCTCCACAAGACAATATCATAAAGAGCCGTAACTGCAAGGCTGTATATAGGAGAAATGTAGCCTAATAGGTTAGAAAATGATTACGCACCAATGTAAAGGTGAGTTATGTATTTGTCCAGAAGACCATTTTTGTATAGTCATTTCTAGTTGTAAATTTGGCTCTAGTAAATATTTGAAAACGGAAGTGTATTTGGATTCTTTTCATTTTTATTTTGTTTGTTTGCCGGGATATAAAAAAAAATGTTATTGTGGGGAGTTATATTTAACCACGAGTTTAGTGTATTTCCCTGTCTATTATTAGACGCACTTTGAATTTATTTGTAAGATGATTTTAAAATCATTCGATGTTTATTATTCTCATGTTTTAATTTAAGTAAGCATGTTGTAAAGTGACGTTAATTTCACAAGCATATTTTCTCAGAGACTGGCTTTCTAATTTAAGCCACTCAATAAAGTGAGTATGGATTCAGAAGCAATTCGTTTAGACTCCGTTTGTTTGCTATGTAATTGAAATTGAATGCATGCCACAGCTGACAAAGCTATTCTTTGCAAGATTTTAGAAGTCGGCTAAAATGTGCCAAATACGACCACTGGTTGCTGCATGGAAGAGTCTAACGTCATTATGTTAAGATGTTCTGATGCTATGATACTTCATAACCAATGCTATGGCATTTAATATGGCTGATAACTTGCGTGTTATAGTTTTATTACCTAATCTCACTAGTTTTATTTAATCAAATTGTCTGTAGTCTGTACTTCTGTGGCTCCTCAAAATTATTGTGGAATGTGTTCTTTTATCAGAATTGTAAAGTCTAAACCATATAGCTTTACTTTTCTTTAAAAAAGCACTGAATTGACTTTTATTTCATGCTTTTCTTCCAGATGCATAAAATATGTTATTTAAATATGCAGAATTACAATGTAGAGGTTTTATTATAGATGGGCAATTATAATGATCTAGGCCTGTGTCGTACAGGTGACGTTCCCGTTCCAAAATTAAATTTGGGTTATTTGTGTAAACAACCATCTAGAAACAAAACAACTATTTAGTTGCTCGTTTTAGCGGATAAACTATAATGTTCTTTTGTATAGGATAAAACCGTGGGTGCACAGAGAAACTGCTGGCGTAACGCGGGTTCCAGAAATGGTTGTGAACAAAGTCCTATTTGTATATATTGTAGATGTAAAGCATTTTGTCTAATCATAATATTGAATATGTATAAGATGAGATCAATTTTAAAATGATTCAAATAAAACCAAATATTAGGGAATAGATTGGATGAAGAAGTTGAGCCACAAAAGTTTTCTGCCCAGTTATTCCCTTGGAAATCCATTTGATACTTATTGCAGTGCAAAACTACAGTAGTACAAAAATTATCTATATCTGCAAAATTATTTTCTTTTAAAGCAACAGTCCATTTCTTTTAAAGCAACAGTCCAATTATAAGATTTCAGTAATCTCGGCAACTAAATCAACTAGGTTTGGAAAACCTTACAGCCACCTGTTGTTGGAAACTTAATAATGCATTCACAGACAAATTCTAGGTCTTCGTTGATGAATAACATGCATTATTCCTACTAAAACAAAGCATAGGCTATGTAAAGAAGTGAAAACATTCTTATAGAGGGTTTTATATTGCTTTATATATGAAGTGCACAGTGCCACTTAATAATCTACTTTTTAAAACAATTCTACCTCATTTATATTCAAGCATAGAGCTAACAATATCTTAATATTTTGAGATGTTGTGAGAATATATATATTTTTAACATTTAATTAAAAGCAGCTTGTTTAGTCCCCATATTAAATAATCACTATACTCCTTAGCAATGGTGATAGCGAAGCAAAAGTCTCGATTTGAACTCTTCGAGTCGATTATTATATTATGAAATATTATTTTTTGGCATTTAGTTGGAGTTAGAAACACCATTAACACTAGAAAACACGAACTGTTTAAAGCAGTTTGCATGTGTAGGCCTACACCTTTGAAATATATTCTTTAAATTATTACGATTTTACGTTTTTGTTAATTATTATCCATTTTTTATAGGATTTCTACATTCTGAACATTTTCAGAAATAGCATTTAATTCAATTTGGATTTCTAAAATTGTGCTTTCGACCCAAATCAGCCATTTGGTTGGAAAAAAATACACATTTCGAACATATAAATTGAAAAATATGAATAATAAATTGATACACAATTGTATACATGATAGATTACATAAATATGCAAAACATAACTGCTGAAAATAGACTTTGGTAAACAATGCCATTGCCATAGAGATTTACAAAATTACGCTGAAAGATGGCCTACAGCGCCCGTACAAAAGTCAAAACCAAAAATTGTATTATATTGTAGCAAAAAAAGACTCTACCAATCGAAGTTTATTAATGAAAAGCATAAACTGTTTTCTTAATAACCCTTTAAAGCAACTGCATTTTGATCACTTTTACAAGTTAAACAACAGTGTAATGTAAAATGTAATCAGGACACTTATTCCAGTAATACAATTTTTAAGTGTTTATCAAACTTTAAAACGCAAACCCTAACGTTCATGTTTTTTCGGTGATTGTAAGATAAGAAATGCCATCTTTCGAGATTATTTAGGAAGTTAATATAGAATTGATGGCAGGCTATTTCTTAAAAAAAATACGTTGTTTCTTTACATAGGCCTAGGAATTATATGTCTGTGTATGGAAGGCTATTTTAAAATGTATGTAGCCCAGTGTTGTGTAAACCTGTATTTACAGTTGGAAAACTGATATTGCTATTTTGAAATGTTCCCTTTAGATTTATCGGGGATATAATTATCGATACAATTGGTATCACGTACAATTCTTAATATGTATACATAGTGATTCGGATTTTAAAGATATACTTAAGTACTTACCGAGATTAATTCTCTCTCGGACTGGATTTACAGGCGACGTTCGCCCTCTGGTGTCCATCATGGCTCTGCATTTCCCATGTTTTGTTTGACGTACTAGTTGGCAATTAGAGATCAGCACCGGTTTAAGTAATGTGCTCTACAGGCAAATTAAAGGCGTTTAGGCTCATTCTGTTTTCACAAATTCGACACAAATAAAACACATTTTAACTTGATTCCAAAATTATATCGATCCGATTATTCTAAAATACATGTCTGAGTATAGTAGGTTAATATACTTGACGCTTTGCAAATGATTATCTAAGACATTGGGGCAGATAGGCCACTAGCACGTACATTATTTTACATGAGCTACATATCTATTTGTAAAATGCTTAGACGGCCAATTACACAAGAGTCCCTCTATTTAAAATAATCAAAATAACATTATACATATCCTACAACTAATAAGAACTTCAGCGCACGGTAAGATATACAGGGTCACTACCTCATTTAATGCCTCAATGTTTTATCGCATTTCAATGTGTATTTTGACAAAGTGTATTAATCTAATAGAAATACAAGTTAGTCTTCGGACAATGAAAAGTTCCATGTTCCAGAACAGTTATGTTCATCTTATTACAACATCTGTGCTTATGTCACGGGGTTAACTCCTTTCTTCGTCTGTAAAAGAAACCCCTGTATTCTACATCAATACAGGCTGTCGGACTGGAGTTCAGAAATTCTGATAGATACAAAGACAGTTAGCGTAAGAGAGTATAAGTAATGGCAGTCAATTGTGTTTTCTTGAGATAATCTAAAAAGTAAACAAAAAGTGAGTTAGGGTGCGTTTCTTTAATTCATATATTGAGGCTAAAATGTGTTTTTCAAATTTATTCAACCATAATTTAACCAGGATGTCCCCTTGAAGCCCCAGACCATTTCCCCAAGGAAGACTGACCAAGGAGAGAACAAAAAAAAACCCAACACAGAATAACATTGAATGGTACAGTGCATACACAGACAATACAGGGTGCTTATACACATCAATATTTATATTAGCTAGAGATGCAGTCTGCAACTTTTGAGATGGACAGATTCATTCTTTAAACCTCACATTTCAGGCTCAATGTAGAACATGTTGTTTATATGTGCATAATCTCTAGAATAACCATCAGTTAGTCATGAAATTCCAAGTTTGAAATTGAGGGGTATAGATGACATGGGGCACATATTGGCACATACATGACACAGTACACCATTTTTGGGCACCCTTCTTGGCCCAACATGTGGCCAAAAATCACAGGCCGTGTCTTTAATGGTTGACCTGTGCATTGACCAGGGCGTAGTAAGCCCCTTCTTTAGCCATGAGTTCAGTATGGGTGCCCTGCTCGGTCACTTGGCCATTCTGAATGACCGCTATCTGGTCTGCGTTGTGGATTGTGGACAGCCGGTGGGCAATCACGATGCAGGTACGGCCCAGTCGGGCGTCATCCAGGGCCTGCTGGACGATCTGGGGGATGTAGGGGGAGAGGGAGAAAGAGAGAACGACAGGGAAAAAGGGAAAGAGAGAACGACAGGGAAAAAGGGAAAGAGAATGACAGGGAAAAAGGGAAAGAGAGAACGACCATTTGGTAAGCAGGCAGAGCCCACACTGAGCCTTTGTGAAGCTAGAAGCTTTTTTTTGTCACCCGTTAATTACCCATGTATACAATTATTAATGTGTTAATTTATTCATTAATCTATCATTTCATGGAAGGCTCTAAACAAACACGGGATTTACCTTCTCACTCTCTGTGTCCAGGGCAGAAGTGGCTTCATCCAGCAGCAGTATTTTAGGCTGTCGGACCAGGGCGCGGGCAATGGCTATCCTCTGCTTCTGACCTCCAGACATCTGGGTCCCCTTGTCCCCAACCCTGGTGTTGTATTTCTGATGAAACAATAAAAACTAAACTTATTGTGTTTGTCAGAATTGAATAATAGTTAATCACATTTTTTGTATAAAGGCCCTTTTACGGCAGTTGTCATATTCCTTATAGACAACAAGCCTAAAACCCCACAAAGCATGCAACAAGTCTTGAGATTTGTAAGTTATTAAAAAAAACTATAAAAAGCTACTGTTCATGAATGTCCATTGAGTGAGAGAAGATTACATTTCTACTGTGACTTCTGTTTTTAGATTCCCTTTGAAGAGACACCTAATATCATAATGCTACACAGACCGGGCGGAATGGGGGGGCATTGGGGGGTAATGCCCCCCCCAGCGAGAATGATTTGCCCCCTAAAAATTGTTTGGGTAAAATGTTTCCCAATACTGTACTTAACTGTTGGGAATGTAGCTCTCTTGCTTTCATCTGCAAATGTGATCGAAGACATGCTTTATTAAGTGATGTGATCACTAAGCTACAAAGAGTGTAACTACTGCAGTTACTAAAAGCTTTTAAATTTGATTGACAGCTGTGTATTTTACTTTTGTATAGCCTTAGTAAGCCATGCATGCTCAAATTATTTTCTTTCCGTCCCTAGTGTTGAAGCTACTATTCTACATTTCAAAGTAGGATAAATGTGAGCCCATGGAAATCAAATGCCCGGCCAACACGTTTGTTCTAGCGCCAGGCCTGATGCTACAGTCTATCATTTCTTCCCCCATTTCCAAAACTATACTCCTCCCATTTCCAACATTCTACACCTCCCATTTCCAACACTATATTCCTTCCATTTCCAACACTATATTCCTTCCATTTCCAACACTATACTCCTCCCATTTCTAACTCTATACTACTTTCATTTCCAACTCTATGCTCCTTCCATTTCCAACACTCTACTCCTTCCAGTATAGTGTAGTGTTGTTGTACCTCTGGCAGGCCCATGATGAAGTCGTGTATGTTGGCCTTCTTGGCAGCCTCCTCAATCTCTGCCTGGGAGACCACTCGGCTGTTGTCCCCATACTGAATGTTCTCTGTGATGGTGCAATCAAACAGGATGGGTTCCTGTGACACCAAGCCGAGCTGAGACCGCAGCCATGCAAGGTTCAGAGTCTTTGCATCCTGCCCATCCACTAGCTGAGACACATAAAGAAGTAATATACAGGTCAGTAGCTGAGACACGTAAAGACGTAATATACAGGTCACCAGCTGAGTCACGTAAAGAAGTAATATACAGGTCAGTAGCTGAGACATGCAAAAAAATAATAAACAGACAGGACCGGTTCTAAGCGTAAGTGACATAAGTGGTTGCTTAGGGCCCCCATCTGCTAAGGGGCCCTACCCTCTAGGGGAGGGGGCCCCAAAAAGAAATTTAGCTTAGAGCCCCCAAAAGGCTAGAGCTGGCCCTGTACACAGGTCAGTAGCTGAGATATGTAGAGAAGTAATATACAGGTCACAGCTGAGAAACCACAGGATACAATACACACAAGTCAAGAGGAGGAAACATCACAACCATGTTGGTGTACTATATTTAGGGCAATATTGAAATCTTCCACTACATCAAGCCAAGCCTCTTTGGGCAAAATGTATGACATTTGGGGTCAACATAACTAGGACATGTGTCTAAACAGACTTTCCTTTCTGTGCCAATCATAAAGATTACTTTAGCACATTTATTTTCATGTGGTATTTGAAGTGGACCTATTTATGGCTAAATATGCCAAATATTTGATTTAGCTAAATTAATTTCTGTAACAATACTATTTTCTATCAATGGCACGAGGGGGTGTAGTCTATGACCAATATACCACAGCTAAGGCCTGTTTAATAAATGACACAATGCACAATTGCTGGATAAAATCCTTGGATGTGGTAATGTGGCACATGGGAATCATAAGCTCAGCAACAGGGCCAAAAGCACACCTACATTTTTACCGGACCGCGTAAGCTGAGCTGGCCAAGAAGAGCGAATGTCTCTTACTGACTGAGTGAGTGAGTGAGCGAGCGAGCGGCTGACTGACTGACTACCCCTTGTTAAATGGCGTAGTGGTTAGAGACGTGGATCTGCAACCAATATGTTCCGCGTTCGAATCTCGTTACTGTCAAAGCAAATTATGCATTAGGATTTATTCCAGATAGATAAAAACTTTGCTGGCTACAACGTTCAGTAGCTACGTTATAGTATGCCTAAAATAAAACTTTTCAGAGTTATATTGCGACTATTTCTGCTGGATTTTCGAAGTACGCATCCGTGCATGCTTTTTGGGGCAGGATAGACAAAAACATCGCTTGCTACAACATTCAGTAGCTACGTTATAGTAAGCCTAAAATAAAACTGTTTATATTGCGACTATTTCTGGTGAAGTACACATCTGTACATGCTTTTTGGGGTAAAATAGGCTAGATAAAAACCCCTTGGGCAGTAAAACAGTAGGTCATGTCGAGATGCTATACCGACACTGGGCAAACGTAAAGCATCGTAGTGTAGTGGTGAAAGACATGGCCATTCACGTGGGTGACCTGGGTTCGATTTAATGGGCTACTTGCACTCTGGGTGGTGACGTACTTTCCTTTTACAATAGTACTGCTCACATGTTTCCGGCGCGGATTAGTTGTATATATTCGTCTGATGGCGCGAGTTTAGCTAGATAAATAAACATGATTGAGACTCGGAAAAAGATATTTAAGAACGTATTTTTTAAGAAACAAGTAAAGAAATATTCAGAACATTGCTCTGTACCTCTGTGCACCGCATTTACTAAATTCAATGGGGTTATTAGTATGCATAGCTTCCCGCTTCACGTTGAGCTGAAGAAGCAGTGGTTAGTGCAAATACGCCGGGACCATTTCACTATATTACAGTCCAATCTAACGTATGCAGCAGGCATTTCACCAAAGACCAGCTAGGTCAGGGCTGCCCAACACTGTTCCTGGAGATCTACTGTCCTGTAGGTTCTCTCCATCTCTAGTTTAGCACACCTGATTCCAATAATTGCGCAGTAAAAGAGGAGGGGTTTCCACGATTCTCTCTTTTCATTAGGCGAAAAAGTCAGCTATCGTCACCTACATTGACAGTTATTGTATCAATGTAATTGACGAATGAAGGAAAAATTAATGTTGTTGTGGCATGAAATTAAATAGTTTTGGCAGTGTAAAGTTCGCCTTCAGTCTTGCTCGCAATTGCTCAATTCTTACGACTCCAAGTAGAAAGATACTAGTAGGCCTATTACTGGCTAATAAGCCATTAAACTTCATAACAAACGTTAGTCAGTTTAACGATGCTTAATGGCGTCTAGCTAAATATTCAAACTTGGCGTTATGACAAGTTATGACATTCAAACTTGGCGTGACAAAATGATCTAATGTTGAGACGCAAATGTATGACGGGATAGTATGTCCCAATCGGTCCCAATACTGGCATACTAGTTCCTATATACTAAACAATACGTACTTCACCATCATCCGCAAAGTACATACTTGTAGTATGCGATTTGAGATTCATCATTAGTCTGGATCATGACTACTGTGCTGTCCCCGAACCAGCTTCACTGGACGTCATTTCATGAAAATGAGTACCTTCGTAATCCAGGACTACAACAAAAATGCGTGCTGTTGGGGGTACTCGAGGACCGGCGTTGGGAACCTCTGGTCTAATCATTAACCGGCATTCTCAATATGATGTTTAGTTTCAGTTTCCCACCACTAAGAGGCGTAAGTGGACAGTTTAGGAGACGTTAGTGGACCATCTTTGGTTGACACCAACGAAGCTCTGAGGTGGCTGCACTGGAGTCACAGCTTACGGAAAATCTGGAAGTTTAATAACCTCCTCCATTTATTGCAGGTAGGCTTTGACGATATTACGTAATGAGATAGTAGGAGATAGGAGTTTAAAAAACCCTGAAATTAATTAATTCAAGTAAAACGATAAAATATAAATGTACAGAGGAAAGTAGAGCAATTTTTTGTTTTTAAAATTAAGTAAATACGATATAAGGGGAGGTAATGAGTTTCCAAGTCAGCGAGGTACGCTACATGTTGAAAAGTCAAAAGATTGTTCTTAGCAATGTGAAGTATTATTGACTACAAAAAAGATAAGTTGGTGTATTTTTATTTATAATTAATGTACTGTTCGTTGTTTTATGTTATTGTAATGGAAGCTAATGACTTTGTACAGAGTAGATATAAAGTAATAACAAGTATTACATTCAATTTCAGATCAACATGATTAACACAAACTACAAGTTGCATTAGATGGATCTAGGATATTGTTGATTATGTCCATTCTGCTGGACAATATTAAGGGTGATTTTGGAACGTGGACCATCCTTGGTTGACATCACCGAAGCGCAGAGGTGGATGCACTCAAGTCACAGCTTATGCTAAAATGTTAAGTTTAATAACTTTATCCATTCACTACAGAATAAATTACACTGAAAGAGAAGCATCGCCCGGTGTCCTCATTTCAAGTATGTAGCGCGGCTTGAACTGCCTGGAATTCTGAGGCACAAGAGTGTACAGACCATATACCACTCCCCCTCTGGCCTCAGGGCCAAAATATTGCAATATCAAAGTAAGATCAGAGAACAAGAGTAACAACAGAAACGGTAAAATCCTAGAATACCAAAATAAAGGATGATCTGTCTATGGTAACATACCATTAACACTAAAATACTGCCAAGTGTTACCACCATATTCAGCCTCAACAACAGTCACTAAATGTGTTCCTGTAAACAGGGAGGTGACTGTAAACTGACCACTTGTCCTTCAGCGGGGTTATAGAAGCGCTCCAGTAGTTGTACGGAAGTGCTTTTCCCACAGCCACTCTCCCCGACCAGGGCCAGGGTCTGACCAGTCCCCACGGACACGTTCAAGCCCTGGAGAACCTTCACGTTCTTGCGGGTCGGGTACGCAAAGTGGATCCCTCGAAATTCAATGTTCCCAGCAAAGTCTGACTGGAAACAAAGATAGTTTTGTAAAGGTCATTTGATTGTTTGTATATTTATTTACAGGTTTTAATTGGAGTAAGAGATCATGTAAAGCTCCCTTACTAGCTTTTTTCCCTCCTCACTGTAAATGTCAATCTCAGGGTCCTTCTCCAACAGTTGGATAATTCTTGCTGCTGCTGTTTTGGCTTTGCCAAAGTCAGGAGCAAAAGACGAGGACTCTCCAATGTTCATGGCGGCAAAAATGATCACGGAAAACACGCTGTGAACGAAAGGGGTGATGCGGCGTTATCAGCGGCATGTTATACGGATCAGATAGCTGAAGTATTATCTACAGGATACTCACAGGAACATGTTTTCATACTGCGTGTAACAGTGTGCAATAAGCCAGGCACCAAACCGGAAGATGGCAGCGTTGACCATGTAGGGGATGGCTTGGGAAACGGCAAATGTCAGTCCGTAGATGGGTGCCTTGATCAAACCATTCCTGAGACATTGAACGAAAACCATTATAGTCAGACTGTGCTACTGTAAGTTGTAAGTTGAGTCTATTACAAAGTGAAATTTGATTTACTTGTATGGTCTCTCCAGACTGTCCATGAACTTGTGGAAGAAAACATCCTCCCGGGTCAATGCGACAACTGTCTTGAAGTTTTCAACAGTTTCAGTTGAGATCTAGAAAATGTATTTTAAAATAATAAATTGAATTGGAACTCAAATCCAATTCAATTGGAACTCAACCTAAATTTTCCAGGTGATATATTGTACAATGAGATGGAGAGGAAAGTAGCTGGTCAGCAGAACCTAATCCTAGTTTAAAATATGAATATAATTTCCCAGCATCCCAGAAGGCATTGCATTAAAACGTAATGTGGTACCTTCCCAGACTGCTCCAGGGCCCCTTGGTCTTTGGAGGCGTGGCCTGCCATGGCCTTCATCTGGATGAAGTTGGCTCCGATGAGGAAGGGAACACAGGCAAGGATCAGGAGTGTGAGCTGCCAGCAGAAGACGAAGGCCACCACGATGGCAATGGTTAGAGTGCAAATACAGTTGGTGAGGAGACCCAGCCTGGACCCAGTCGCCTGGTGAGGACAGAGGAAACCAGCACCATCCATCCATTAGACATTGGAACTGAAAGCATCAACAAACATTGAATGTTTTTATTTTACCTTTATTCAACCAAATGCGAAAAGAGATTGGAGAGCGCTTAACCAACTTGAGTCAAGACCCATCCAAAAATGTAAATCATCACGAGAAATGGTCTATTTTAATTGCTACCTTGCAGTATTGCTGTTTGGCCGTGGCCTGGTGTCCGAATCCTGGTTGTGGCATACCGACAAGGCAGATTCTGCATGGGGTGACAATTTGCCTAAGTGCTGCCCGGGATGGTAGAATATTGACAGACAGGATTCCCTTGTCAAGTCATGCTCTAGGGACTCCTTGTGGTGGGTCGGGTGACTGCAAACTCTTCATGCTCATAACATTAGGGAACATGATGGAGAGCTGTTGTGATAAGGCAAGGCCATATTCAGGAATTGGATCAACAAGTTAAAACTCATTGTTAAGAAGATAGAGGTAATATTTTTTTGAAATACCTTTTGTTCCTGTGTGAGGTCAAAGGCACTGAGCCTTTTTATATCATATTTTAGCAGATTGTAGACCATAAGGAAGAATCTAAGACCATTCTGACTTACAGAATCTTTCTAGATCCGTGATATCCTTCGTCTGTGATTTTGGACTGCCATGTTCTGCTAAAACCTCAGGTGTTCAATAAACTTCTAGCCCAGAGACATAATGTTGACTTTTTGTTGTCAAATAATTTATTTTGCTTGGGGCTGGAGGATCCACTTTTGGCCTGGTTATGACAAATAAAAGCCTCCCATTTGGTCAAGTTCATGATGCTATTGACCTTAACATGGGCCTCAAGAACAGAGGAAGAAAAAAGTCTGATAACATCAAAGATCCACCACTATATTGTACAGCTGGTATGTGGTTCTTTATTTATATATATATATATATATATATTTTGGACATGACTGTAAATCCGTCGACAGACAAAGCAGGTGATTTGCTAGATGAGCACACATGCACATGCAGAGTGGGTGTGTTGCCCTGTCCTTTTGGGTTCTACAGTAGCTCAGTGTCATTCTAAATGCATTACACTCCTTACCCCTTTAACCAGAGATGCATCTGAGGCCAGTCTGGTTGTTAGAACCCCCACTGCATTTTCATGGTCATCAAACCATCCAATCTCCTGTGAACAAAACGGTTTGTTGTTCCGAGGTCAGACACAGCAAAGTGGCAGTGTGGAATATTCAGGGTTTTGCTCAGTTAATCTGGTATTATCGATACGCTAAAGAAAATCAGCGATTTAAAGTGCCTTTGACTATTTCTGTGGCAAAGGGCTGAAGTATTTATGTTTTTTCGTGAAAGTGTATCCTCTCCTACCTGTCTCAATATGGCATTAAAGACCTGCTTCCTTAGCCTAATGGTAAGAAGCTCTCCCGATTTTCCAAACATAAAACCCTGAAACAAACAATCAATACTGTGGCTTTAGAAAGTCACCACTCCCTCTCAAAATGTTCACCTTTTGTTACCTTACAGCCTGAAATTAAAACACATAAAGCAGACCTTTCCGGCTTAATTACACACAGTATTTACACACAGTCTTAAAAAAATCTGAAAACGAATGAGTCCTCTTTTTTAGCACTGCTGTAGTCATTTAACAAATCCTAATCCTCTCATGCTTAAGAAAGGTCCTTAAATTGTGTTCTCAATAGATGCAGAACTGGCCGCCAGGTGAAAGAAAAAGTGTATACTGTGTCCAAATGGCAAGATGAAATATGTCACCAGTCATTCATTCTGCACACGTGTCTCAAAAACAACCAATATACTGTATTATATTAAACAAAATATTATAAGAAACAAAACAGTTGATAAAAATGCTGATTTCAAAAACTGTTAAATGCAACAAATATGCAGAGCCTTTGTTCTATGGCTGTTGCTAAGGCGACTGTAGAACTCTACGGGCCCTTGAAATAACTGGCCCTGGGCAAAACTAGTGTATTACATAGGAAATAGGGGGGCATTTTGGACAGACATTTAATCCATAGACTCGCAAACCTTTATGAAGTAAGTGACAAAGGCCACCCCTCCGATGAGCAGAAAGAGCAGTGAAAACATCAAGGTTTTCTGTCGTTTGACTTCTGGGTCAATCTCCGCAAACACCTAGGTAAAACAGATTTAAAAATATTAGCCTGACACAATGTAAAATTATGCACATTCATCCATGACAGACCCCAACTAGCCACCTATCAAGATCATAAAAACAAATTGTGGGAAAATAATACTAATCTAAGACTGAGAAATAAAGGTTTTTGCTGAAAGACCAGCGGTGGGCTGGATTTAAACACATGCAGCAGCAGTGGGAGTCTAAATTATTCATTTAAACATTCAAATAAATGTCTGAGTTGGATTAATCTAGTTGCCATCAAAACTCGTCCTGTCTGAAATATGAAAATGATAAATGAAACCTGCAGGTATATCTTATTATTGTTCTGGCAAAGATGCGTCTGTAGTAGATGACTATACTGTATTTTTTATGGATAGGCTGATATTAACATTGGCATACTCTGCTTTTAGCAAGCAAAATTGCAAGGTGTTATAATTTTTCACGCACTCATCCTCTTTTAATGTAAAAGTAATCCACGCAGTAAGTAGTCATATAGTTGTTTTCACAGGTAGATGTAGATTGTTTTCAATCGGTAGATTGTTTTCAATCGGATAAGAACAAGGCTGCAGCTCCACAGATCAGGAAATTAAAACACCAGTTATTTTCCCCAAAGACATTAGGCAACATTTCTGGTTATATCTCAGTGGTGAGCAAGTTATTCAAATGATCGATGCAAGAAGAACAACGTTGTATATTACATCATCTTATACCACTGAGCAAAATAATTTCAAAGACACCTTTTCAACATATGTTCAGCAACATTAGTGTTTGCGCTGATTTGTGTTCTATATGTTTCATGTCTTGAAAACCTAATGGCTGACCTACAATGCTTTTTGGGACTCTTGGGGTGTCATCAGTGCACAATGAAACAATACTGTTTTGGGGGGTTGAGTCTTTCAATTCTTCATGTGAACCAAAGGAATAGCTAGGTGTGAATTACTTACTCCGATGATCTTGGCAAAGAGGATGGCAACACAGGGATAAACGCCTCCCCCAACCAGGCTAGCTAGGACTCCAACCAAAAGGTAAGGCCATTCTGGGTTGTTCATGGCCAGGATTCGGCTGAATGGGACGTCTGGAAGATTTGATTTATCTTCCTTCTGTAATGAACCATTGTCAATAAGAAAAGAAAATTGGTTGACAAAGACCCTATGAACATGATATAACAGAGCTTGGGCTTCTGACAATAGGTTATCAATATCCAGTAAAACCACACGTTATAGAGTAGGAAGGTTATGATGGTTGAACAAAAAATTACAAGAATGACATGTTTCTATGAGCTAAAAGATTAATTTAATTAGGAGGTTTTGTCACCGATGAAATAGAAAAAAAAAAATTGCAAATGGTTCTCAATTAATTAAAAATATAAAACAGAAAAATAATTGATTGCATACAGGTGCTGGTCATATAATTAGAATATCATCAAAAAGTTGATTTATTTCAGTAATTCCATTCAAAAAGTGAAACTTGGATATTATATTCATTCATTACACACAGACTGATATATTTCAAATGTTTATTTCATTTAATTGTGATGATTAAAACTGACAACTAATGAAAATCCCAAATTCAGTCTCTCCGAAAATTAGTATATTACTTAAGACCAATACAAAAAAAGGATTTTTAGAAATGTTCATACTGAGAAGTATGAACGTATCTTTTCAGTAATGTTCATACTGAAAAGTATTAAAGTATCTTTTCATGTTCATACTGAAAAGTATGAACATGAAAAGTATGAGCATGTACAGCACTCAATACTTAGTTGGGGCTCCTTTTGCCTGAATTACTGCAGCAATGCGGCGTGGCATGGAGTCGATCAGTCTGTGGCACTGCTCAGGTGTTATGAGAGCCCAGGTTGCTCTGATAGTGGCCTTCAGCTCTTCTGCATTGTTGGGCCTGGCGTATCGC
>JACXGI010005451.1:0-46923 GCA_016801175.1 Esox masquinongy | reverse complement strand
CACACACACACACACACACACACACACACACACACACACACACACACACACACACAGTTGGACTATAGCCATGTCAGGGTTAGTCATAGGTGCAGAGCTCAACCAAGGGCCTGTCAGATCTTCACACTACAGCCTGAGGTGGTGAACATACCGAATAAGACCAAGGACTGTAATAACCGAAATGACTGAATTAGAACACAAGCGGTTATGTGATCCAGTTGAACATTCTTCTAAACCAGTTGACAGCAGTCGTTCTTTTAAACACTTCCAGGAGAACACCTATCTTACGTCAGAGAGAAGGCAGTAGAACCTCAACTGGCTGAACTGGGTGGGTTGGATTCTAGATATTCCAGGTGTGTGAATGGTGCTCTCTGTGACAGGCCCTGCTCTGTCCTCTGAGAATAGTGGCCTCTAGCCAGCATGGAGCCCTCCATTCCTTAAAAGGCCAACATGAATATTGTTTTACCACATTTTTTGACACCCCTTAGGTGTCATGTGAGTTAAAACATTATCCCAACTTGGAGGGTGCCGCCCCCACAGGAACTGACTAGAATTTATGACTGTTCAAACTGATCAATGAAGGAACATACATAAGTGGTGCTTCAGGCAATGATGTTAGCAGAAAAACATCACAAGATGCAACTCTGATAGGAATGGGTCTCTGTCTATGCTATGCAGAATGAGCTACGGCCTTCTAAAGCCAAGGAATCAAGGTGATTAACTGTTCTTGACAGTTGCTATCAACTGATCCAAACACTTTCTGTAAAACATGGTATGTACAGTATAGTTAAACTCAGTTTTCAAATACTTGAAAATAAAATATTATTTGATATTTTTACTTTAAAATAAAATATTTGATCGTGGAATTAAATTTGGATTATTATTATAATCACTAAATACTTTAAACCATTATGAATTTTGTTAAAATAAATTTTTAAACAAAATGTAGAAACTGTAAAAATAAAAGCCAATGTGACAAAGGGGACCCCAGCCTTTCAGATGTCTGTTTGTTTTCAAACAGTGAGAAGGCACTGCACATTGGCCTGTTTTTCACAACTGCTTCATGCAATGGGATGCTGCTTTCAAAATGATCATGACCAACCCCACACCCATTCAACGGTGTGATAGAAATGTCAAAGCATGGTCAACCAGTGGAGGGAAAGATTGGGTGGACAGAGGTAGTTAGAACAAAGGGATCAGGAAGCGCCGCTCACCCCTGAAAGGGACTGAGAGATAGAGCGGACAGAATGTAGTGAGAAAGAGATAGGGAGAGAGGAGGGAGGGTCTGTGAAGGGCCGCGAGAGACAGGCACCCTAAAATGCCTCACATTATCTTCCTCACTTTGCACCAGAGCTCTAGAGATTAATGAAGAGGAAGCCTTTCAGGTGGAGAACAACATGTCATTTCAAATACACCTTTAGGAGAAAACTCGGAGGTCCTCAATGCTTGGTGTAATGGAGCTTGACCAAGACACACCTCCGTCAACACAGCTAAGCCTGTCGTCCTTTACTACGGCACAGTCAGTGTGGCAATGACAAACAATGAGCTCAGCACACAAGTAGGACTGGTGAAATGGGGTTTAGAAGAGAAAGCAAAATAACTAGAATAAAATGCTGTGGTGGCGCCAGCACAGCTCTATAAAACCGGGAGGGAAATTTGATTTCTTCCTCAATTTATGGGCTTTTAAAGAAGCCAAAAGACACCGAGTAGGTCTAGCGTCTGTCTGGATCCAGCCATCTCCCTTCCCTCATTACCAACAAGGCTTCAGCATATCAGAGAGACTTGTCTATGTAGAATTACACAGAACATGGCAATACATCACAGGTATAGGAGCTGTCAACTCCTGCGTAGGTGCGTTGAGTGGGGACATCATTTGCCTCAGGGCCTGACAGAGACAGAGAAGCCACAACGAAAAGGCTTGCTGATGTTGCACACGGGTGCTCATGATGCGCTTGGCTAAGAGATCCAATTTCAAAACTCGACAGCTGAATGTATTTTGTTTGACAATCAGGGTTTAAAGACGCTTTAATATTAGCCTAAACAAATGTGTGAACTGCCAGCATTGAGCTCCATCCAGAAGTAGGACAATGCTACCTTACCAATCTACTTATAGCTGAGGGGAACAATTTTTTTGGGGGGGCTAGCAACACTTCAGGAGGAAACAAATGTAGGCTACTTTATACGGGCAGGACTTAAAACAGGCCTCACTGGAGAGTTTCTATCAAACAGAAAGGTAATTGGGACTGACAAGCTAAAGCTGTGGAGAATCAGTTTACTATGCCTTCTCCATCAGACACAACCACTGCTAGAATCAGTTTAACCATGCCTTCTCCATCAGACACAACCACCGCTAGAATCAGTTAACCATGCCTTCTCCATCAGACACAACCACCTCTAGAATCAGTTTAACAATGCCTTCTCCATCAGACACAACCACCGCTAGAATCACTTTAACCATGCCTTCTCCATCACAAATGCAACCACCACAAGCAGACACAGTACACAGTAACAGAAGTCTCCTCATTCATCGTCAGCTTCATGGTGACCATGAAAAGCAGAACCAAACCCAAATCTAAAGACAACATTAAAGAGGCCAGTCCCTGTAAAATCAAGCTAGAATAGAAAGCAGCAGTACTCCATGTCCCCACACCAGAAGGGCCAGTGTTACTGTTCTGTAACAAACTATAACTCACTTGAAAAAAATTCAAGGTGTCCAATTTGAATCTCAATTTAGAGCAAAGATTTAACAAGATATTGTTGGAAATTGTGGTTGTATAAAAAGTAAAAATGGTTAAAGGTAGTATCGTGCATAAAGATATATGGTTTGTTAATCTTTAAAATCAGTGTTTTGTTCTTGGCATACATTTGAAAGCCTCAGCCTAATTTCATTACAGCATCGAGCAGTTGCCCTAAACATCCGCTGCAGACTGATTTAGATAATGCACATGTATCTGCCTGTGTGCATGTGCGTGTGCTAGTGTTTGTGTGCGTGTGCTAGTGTTTGTGTGCGTGTGCATGATATTTAACTAACAGCTAAAAACCAATGCCCATATTAAAGGTTTCATAACACCCAGTGATTGATTCATAACGGCCAGGAGCCTTCACCCAGTTTGTTATTCAGCCAATCGGTCTCTCTGCTGGTTATGGAGAAAAGAAGAAAAACATAAAAGGCCAGGAAATTAACATCATTGACATCATGCATTACGTCAGTCATAATATCCTTGTTTTCATAGTCTCCATACAATGTGTGTATGGTCCCATAGGGTTATGTGTAGGGTGGGGTACTGCCCTGGGTTGGAGGGGGGGAGGGCTGTCCCTCCTCCCTCAGGGAAGGCTGCACAAAAGAATGTCTCCATGAAAGGCAATGTTTCCAATTAGTGTTTTAGGCAGAGGCCAAAGGACACAATAAACAATCACTGGCAACAACCACAAACTCCCTTAGGAAATATTCCAAACAGGAGAGGGGATACGTTCTGTGGTACAGGGGGATGGTTTCTTGAAATGCCTGACTGACCGGAACAGCTCATTGAACAGCTCACCTGCCCCCTTGGCATCTGCAGCGATACTCCACTCCTGTTGGGAGTTGTCACCAAAACAGACATCCCCCATCACAGCCAATCAGGTGACAGCACTGTTAGAGCTACCGCTAACGATCTGGCCATCCTGGAGTGGACCAGAACAACACGCCTACAATGACGTGCTAGAGAGAACCATACAGCACAGTAGTGTCCTACAGTGGATATAAAAAGTCTACACACCCCTGTTAAAATGCCAGGTTCTTGTGATGTAAAAGAACGAGACAAAGATAAATCATGTCAGAAACTTTCCACTTTTAATGTGACCTATAATGTGAACAATTCAATTGAAAAACAAACTGAAATCTTCTAGGGGGAAAAATGAAAAATAAAAACCTTACAATAACCTGGTTGCATAAGTGTGCACACCCTCTTATAACTGGGGATGTGGCTGTGTTCAGAATTAACCAATCACATCCAAACTCAAGTTAAATAGAAGTCATTACACACCTGCCATCATTTAAAGTGACTCTGATTAATCACAAATAAAGTTCAGCTGTTCTAGTAGGAATCTCCTGACATTTTCTCAGTTGCATCTCAGAGCAAAAGCCATGGCCCGCAGAGAGCTTCCAAAGCATCAGAGGGATCTCATTGTTGAAAGATATCAGTCAGGAGAAGGGTACAAAAGAATTTCCAAAGCATTAGATATACCATGGAACACAGTGAAGACAGTCATCATCAAGTGGATAAAATATGGCACAACAGAGACATCACCAACAACTGGATGTCCCTCCAAAATTGATGAAAAGACGAGAAGAAAACTGGTCAGAGGCGTGTCCAAGAGGCCTACAGCAACATTAAAGGAACTGCAGGAATTTCTGGCAAGTACTGGCTGTGTGCTACATGTAACAACAATCTCACGTATTCTTCATATGAATGGGCTATGGGGTAGGGTGGCAAGACGGAAGCCTTTTCTTACAAAGAAAAACATCCAAGCCCGGCTGAAGTTTGCAAAAACAAACATCAAGTCCCCCAAAAGCACGTGGGAAAATGTGTTATGGTCTGATGAAACCAAGGTTGAACTTTGGCCATAATTCCAAAAGGTATGTTTGGCACAAAAATAACCCTGCACATCACCCAAAGAACACGATACCCACAGTGAAGCATGGTGGTGGCAGCATCATGCTTTGGGGCTGTTTTTCTCCAGCTGGAACCAGGGCCTTAGTCAGGGTGGAGGGAATTATGAACAGTTCCAAGTACCAGGCAATTTTGGCACAAAACCTTCAGGCATCCGTTAGAAAGCTAAAGATGATAACGACCCAAAGCACACATCCAAATCCACAAAAGCATGGCTTCACCAGAAGAAGATTAAAGTTTTGGAATGGCCCAGACAGAGCCCAGACCTGAATCCAATTGAACATCTGTGGGGTGATCTGAAAAGGGCTGTGCACAGGAGATGTCCTCGCAATCTGACGATTTGGAGCGCTTTTGCAAAGAAGAGTGAGCAAATATTGCCATGTCAAGATGTGCCATGCTAATAGACTCCTAACCAAAAAGATTGAGTGCTGTAATAAAATCAAAAGTATTAGTTTAAGGGTGTGCACACTTATGCAACCAGGTTATTGTAAGTTTTTTTATTTTTCCCCCCCAAAGATTTCAGTTTGTTTTTCAATTGAATTGTTCACGTTATGGGTCACATTTAAGGTGGAAAAAGTTCTGACATCATTTATGTTTGTCTCATTCTTTTACATCACAAGAACCTGGCATTTTAACAAGGGTTTGTAGACTTTTTATATCCAATGTATATCACCATGGCTAACTACCACCATGTATTTGGGGGCATGTATTATACGCTCCTGCTGATGTAGATTTAGGCCATGTACGTACGACCCAGCAGTACATGTTGTTAAGAACAACACCATGGTGGATTATCACACAACAGTCTCCAGTCAACAACACATGCTTTCTCCATCAAGGCAATCCAATGCTGGTCTGAATAACAGCGAGCTACATTTCCACATGGGAGATTTGGACTCAACTCCTGAAGGCACGCACGCACGCACATACGTTTCTTTAGATAATTAATAGTGACTGCGGAGGGTCAAAATCAGAACTGCTCTGATTAATCAATGACATTCGGGTGGCAATAAAAGTCAAATGTGCTCTGACTGCATGCCAATGGGGGATTTTGACAAACATCAATTATCCTAATTTTTTTTGGACAGATACCACAGACACACTGATGGTAGATGGAAGTCCACTAGGCCTACAAAACACAAACACATGTTGCATCTGAACGGGTTCTTGTTATCCCAATCTGTTCTCGTTTGTCATTCTGTCCTGTCAACAACAAGTGCTAACACTTGGTTACCTACTACAATGCATGCTCCTTAGGTAACCATTTTTTCAATATATTTGTTGTATTCTTTTCAATCACTCTCTCACTCTCATACTTCTTAAAACTGCATTTTTGGATTATTGCCAGAGAGTAAGAATTCCCTTGTTAGACTACACCTGTTGTTGATGGAGCATGTGACAAATACAATTTTGTACATACAGAAACTAATCCAGAACTCATGAAAATCCTATTAGAAATGGTGTTTGTTATGAGTCAGCATGGGAAAGACAGAGAGATGAAGAGGCCATGGAGGATGAAGAAACGGGATGCCAGAGGTGTGTCCTGATGATTCCTGTGGAGTGTGTGCTGCGCCCCTCCGCCACAGTGGGCATCCAGGCCAAGAACAGGACCACCAGGCATGTGTGTGTGAGTACAGTCTGTTGGCTATTGTGGAAAAGACAACCATGTCTGTATAATCCTCTTAATCAGGACTGGCCTGTCCCCAAATCCCCAAGAAGAGAGTGTGTGTGAGAGAGAGACAGAGAGATAGAGAGATAGAGAAATGGGGGGCAAACAGCAGAAGCTAATGAGATTTGTGTAATCGGACCCCAGGGCGCTGGTCTAGGCTTAGCATAATTAAAGGTAAAGAAAAAAGGAAAACAAATAGGGATAAATAAATGTTTTTTACAGGACTGGACTGACTGAATGCAACAACAAACACAATGTAATTAAGATTTAACATTTGATGGCTAAGTTTTCATATTTTATGACAACAGCAGAAAGAAAGTGTGTGTGTGTGTATATATATATATATATATATATATATATGAGGTTTCTGGAATCTGATCAATAACCTTTCACTCAACCTGGACACTTTTATTATTAGACTGAAGATGCGTTTGAGCTCATATCAGCTGACTTCCTGGTAGCAGTCTGCCTGTTGGAGACATCCTAATGCTAGGTTACATTGCTGTAAATAACAGCAGAACTGACAGGGGGCTTTGCCATGTCAGCATGCGTCATCCTCTGCCCCGCTCAGCTCATGCACATTACCAGGTTCCTGGAGGCGTTGGATGTGAAGAACATGACTTTGTATGGTCAAATGAACAGCCTGAAGAACCGTGTGTGAGAAAACAGAACGACAATGTACAATTCAAGTGGCTTCTGCCGTCGATGCAGATGGGACAGGTTTAATCAAACCTGCCGTATCAGTTAAATGCTCACTTCCATTAAGCTCAAACCCAAACCCAAACTCAGCCATTAGACTTCATCTGCACAGGGTTATGCAAACTGTGACTGGACTGTGACTGACAAATATGTCCCAGATTATAGGACAGCCACGTTGACAACACAGGAATAAGACGAGGCCTATTGAGTAGATATGTCCAGTGCTGCTTAGGGTGGACTAAAGAAAGCGGAAGCTAAGACAACTAGGAAATCTAACACTAATCCGAAGACTGATAACTGAGAGGTCTAATACTAACCCAAAGACTGATAACTGAGAGGTCTAATACTAACTCGAAGACTGATAACTGAGAGGTCTAATACTAACTCGAAGACTGATAACTGAGAGGTCTTATACTAACTCGAAGACTGATAACTGAGAGGTCTAATACTAACCAGGTTCCTGGAGGCGTTGGATGTGAAGAACATGACTTTGTATGGTCAAATGAACAGCCTGAAGAACTGTGTGTGAGAAAACAGAATGACAATGTACAATTCAAGTGGCTTCTGCCGTCGATGCAGATGGCAGATGGCATAACTGAGAGGTCTAATACTAACCCAAAGACTGATAACTGAGAGGTCTAGTACTAACTCTAAGACTGATAACTGAGAGGTCTAATACTAACTCTAAGACTGATAACTGAGAGGTCTAATACTAACTCGAAGACTGATAACTGAGAGGTCTAACACTAATCCGAAGACTGATAACAGAGGTCAAATACTAACCCTAAGACTGATAACTAGGATCTCTAATACTAACCCTAAAACTGATAACTAGAATCTCTAACACTAATCCCAAGACTGATAACTAGGATCTCTAACACTAATCCTAAGACTGATAACTAGGATCTTCAATACTAACCCTAAAACTGATAACTAGGTTCTCTAACACTAGTCCTAAGACTGATAACTAGGATCTCTAACACTAATCCTAAGACTGATAACTAGGATCTCTAACACTACCCCTAAGACTGATAACCGAGAGCTCTAATACTAACCTGAAGACTGATTAATGGGAGCTCTAATACTAACCCTAAGGGCTCTATCCCAAAGACTTAAAACTGGGAGCTCTAACAGTCCCTCTAAAACAGATAAATATGAGCTCTAACCCTACAGCTATAGTGTACTGCAGGGCCAGCAGTACCTGGGGAAACAGAACCTCCTCAGACCCCAGTCTTCAGGGACAAGTAACAAGCCTCTCAGTCTGAAAGCCAGGGAACAAGATCACGTTTAACGTTTAACATGATGGCTCCAGGGGAGCCAATCAGTTGGAGAAAGGGAGAACTCTCAACTTGAGGAATAGTGTGTTCCATTTTAGCAAAGTAATGAGGGTTGCTGGTGAATTTGTAGAGAGACATCAGCATTTTGATGTTTACTCCACAACAACCCTCTACACAGCACCCACACACTATGCATACCATATACAGTAAACACACGTGCGCGCGCACACACACACACACTTTAAACCCAGTGATGAAGCCTGAACACGTTGATTACCAAACGTTGAACTGGTCCACTGCTTCCAGATTATACAAAGACCAAGGGTCTGTGTGGGTTCACAAAGAGAAAGAGGAAATAAACACTTCCACATGCAAAGCCAGAGGATGAGGCCTTCTTCACCTACATAATACACTTAGAATGTAAATCTGAGCCACAGGACCAGTTATGCCCACATTTTAATACAGAAAACCTCTGCCTTCTGCAGGCTCAGCGGTTCGAATCTGCTGAGCCAGCATCATTCATTAGGCTAGCCAGAAATGTGGGTGAAGCTTAAAACGTAAATGAACAGTTTGGCTTTACTTTTCTTTTCCTGTTGACAAAGACAGACAGACAAACTGTGGCAATAAATAAGAAGTTTAAATCAACTGGAGCTGTAATGAACCTGTCTGGAAAAGGACCAGACTGTATATTGGCCACACTCACAGTGGGGAGGATGGTTCCAGAGGTAAAACTTTACCATGTATCACCGTAAAAGAATTGCTGATGGTGGAATCTTTGGGTTACCAAGTTTTTTGTAACCGGGCCAGAGGTAGGTTTGCAGGACAATGAACAAAAGCATTCCTCCAGATCCACACAAAAATGTGTCAATGACCACAGAATCAAGCTTTTGCAACAGCAATCCCAGTCCCTTGACCGAAAACCCAATAAAAAGGTGTAGAGTTGGCTAAAAGGGAGAGTTCACAAGCAAGGACCAAGGACTCTGAAGGATCTGCATGGACTAATGCTCTCAGATCCCTCGGCATGCGTCCTCCCACCTCATCAAACATGATAGAAGACTAAGAGCTGTTATCTGGGCAAGGGGATGTTTCACAATGTACTACATGTACGGGTGACAATAATCGTGAAAGGTTAGATTTATCTCATATTTTGAGTGCAAGTTCATGATTTTTTTTATGATTCATCTTAAGGCATGGAGCTTAAGGCATCTTATATGGCATGGAGTTGAGACTGCTCTCAATAATATTGTATTATTATTTTTAAGGCATGTCCATTTGTCATTATAATGTTAATTAGGGGCTTTCCATGTAAACAGTAATGCTGCAACTCATTTTTTTACTTCTGAGTTTAACAAACCAAATAACATTGTTACATTCCATCAGAATTCATCTAAACTTCACAGTTAAACTCGTTATGGCATTGTACCAAGAATGGACTTCATGCATAATAAACGTAATGAAGTAATCATATATCTACCATAAATGAAATCAAGCATAATAAACGTAATGAGGTAATCATATATCTACCATGAATGAAATCATGCATAATAAACGTAATGAGGTAATCATATATCTACCATGAATGAAATCATGCATAATAATCGTAATGAGGTAATCATATATCTACCATGAATGAAATCATGCATAATAAACGTAATGAGGTAATCATATATCTACCATGAATGAAATCAAGAGTGTGAAAACCCTGTGTTGTAGAACTAAAGTAGAACCATGTCATGTAGTATATGTCAACTTTAAGTACAAAACATTTTACTAAAACACATTTAGGCTACTTCAGCAAACGTGCAGATGCAAAGTTTAGTTACAGAATAAATTACATTTTATTTCCCCCAGAACCACTTAAAAGTGATAATCTACCCCAAGAAACTCAAACACTGTAGTAAAACATATTTGGAAAATGTGTGTTACAATTGTGGGAAAAAAGATGACTTCTTAATGGTCATTCTGTGAAATCCCGATACCGTGTAGAAACATGTCAGACTCATAGCTATGTAGTTCATGTCCAGGAGATGGGGGATGAACTATAAATATGATCTCTACCGTATTATGAGCTGTGTTATGTTGAACTGTGCTTTACTGCTAAAGCGGCTGGCGACTAATCTTCCCTTCTCATAAGGCCTAGAAATGACAAAATATCTTGAAATGCAGGTTTATGGCCAATAGTCCACAGCCAAGTGCTTCATCCAGCACACTGCAATCTTTTGCACCCCCGCATGTGCTTTATTTATAAAATGCTCTTTTCTCAAGAGGAGCGTTCTTAGACATTTTCCAGGTGTTTTTACTGTTTATATGATCATAACTTTGGACATGACAACAATAATTTGCAACCTCTGTCCCTCAAAAAATATTCATGGAGATTTTCCATTGGGCTTGCTTTTATAGTCACGGACTAGGCTTAATCCATGTCCGGAATACCGTTCCCTCTGTATTTTGATTGGATAGGTCACAGACTCAAAAGGTTATTACAACAGCGTCAAAGACATCATGTCTCTCTTTCTAGAATACAGCAGGAAGCATGCCATTCAACAAAGCAGGTAGTGTGGGAATGTGTCAACATTTCACACAATAACTGTTGGACACACTTACATAATCCAGTTAGTGATTTTCCCAGAGCTACTGACTGTGTCAATACAGCAGCATGGCCAAATCATGTAGTACCCAAAGACAGCTCATTATGTTGGGTGATCACTCCCACCACAGTATTACACACATGAACGTTTGGCCAGCCAGATGCCACAGTCAGCACTCAAATATGTTATACCTCAGTGTTTTCCAACTCCAGCTAGACTACCACTACAAGTACACATCCTTGTTGTTGCCCTAGACACGCACACCTTATTAAATGTTGTACCTAATAATCAAACCCTGAATGAGTGGAACCCAAGGAGATTGTAAACCGCAATGACTAATATGTGTGCTGTTGGAGGTACTGGAAAACAGAAGTTGGGAAACCTGACCCTTGAACTTAAGTGGGAATGCCAAAACTTTCCCCTAACAACCAACGTCTTGTCATTCATTCAACAGAGGGAAAATCGCAGATGCATTAGAACATTTGAAGGCACCATTTGAATATTTAATCTGAAAGTAGGCAACAGATGGCCCAGGTATCCAAACATATTTCCCCAATTGAGCCTAATTAGGGAGAAAATTCCCTGACCGACATAAGTATTAAAAGCTGAAAGGGGATATGACCATGTGACTATATTGCCATGGCCTCCCACCCCTTTCTCCCATCCCTCTCTCTGTGCTATCTGTGCTCCCTTCTTCCAAACAGGATCTGGAAATGGGCCCAGTGGAGCTCTGGGATTCAATGCAGTGGAGCTGATTGGCCAGCTTCCTGATATTGTCTCTGTACGAACATGGGCAGGATGGGCACAGTCTTCCTAACAGCCGAGACATGGGGTGGGGGGCTCGTAAACATAAGATGTTGTTGTTCAGATGTTGTTTCATGAAACATAACTTAGGTAGCCAACAGGTTGCCCGTCAAGAGGTTCTTGATTTGGGACACAGTAGGCTCATATGCTCGGAATTTTATCAAGAAAACAAAAAGGGGGAGACAAGAGTATGTTTTTCTTATTTTCTGCCAGATATGTCTATCTGTGATTTTCATCTTACAGTCAGTCAGAACTCAGAATGGTACTGACAGAAACTACATCTCTGTAGCTTTGAGCATCCCTACCAGCCAGCCAGCGAGCAGACACACTGGGTCCCAGTCACATTGGCTTAGTGTCAAACAACATGGCCCGGCTAAGTTAAGTTGACCATGAACACACTGGCCGGAGCTGCCTTATGTATGCTGATGTTAATGTTGTCATCACCATGGTGGTATTGAGGTTCGGATGTGGTCAACTATCAATAACTGTCTTATTGATAGGTCTAATGGGTAGGCTACAGCTAAATATATGACCCAAGCACTCATTTAAATTAGTTAATGTATTGATTATCAGCAAAACTGAATTTCAACATACATGAACACACCTGAAATGATGTTGCCTATACAACCTATCTGACATAGAACCAAAAACTGTAATGATTCTGAAAAGTGGACAAATATTTAGGAAATAATTAGGTAACTTATTACATAACATTGGTGCCTCGTCCCCTTTCCTAAATCACTCAGTGGATGAATGAGGCGCTATGGAAAGCGCTGGTGCCGCTGTGTCATCACTTACCTTGTCGAACAGTTTTGAATCTGATGGGGCCCTTACAATTCTTTATTATTGTCTGTACATCATACAGGGGCAACCCAGAGATCGAGAGGTTTTCTACTTCCAATATCAACTCCCCCTCGGTTAATTTTCCACTTTTGTAAACCACGATATCCTCGTGAACTTGTCCGACGTAGGCAAACTCGCCATTCTCCGCGCCACCGAGCAGTGGCACATTCAACTCACCGCGAGCGTCTTTTAGGACCGCGCACTCGTTAACTTTAGTGGTCCAGTGATTCTTCTTTTGGATCACTTTGGACATGGTGAATACCTGTCACCAAACACGTGGTTTTGCCGAATAATAACAATATAGACAACAAAACGTGTCTCAGGACATAACATCCAACTCAGAGACTGCAAACTTTCTTTTTATTTCCCTGAAGCATGAGTGCTGCTGTCAAAATCTGCCCATCATTAACATACAAAATCAAGGCATTCTTGTCCGATGGACCACTTCTGTAGAAGTCCTGAGCAGCTGGTCCTAATTTACAGATATTGTTTTTCTCATCTTAACCTTTGCCAAGTAGGCTAATCCCTTTTTATATTTCTGCGGCTGAGTCCCACATTAACGTATGTCTCCACTTGTTAATCCTGGCTCAATTCTTTAAGAAAACCACTTTGAATATGTTCCGTTCAAAATCCAAGCCAAGGATGGTTTTCTTTAAATATACGCTGAGTTGGATTGCGGTACCACATCGATCACGGCTCCTTTAAGCAAGGTAATGTTGTCGTGTGTTTCGTAAATTTCATCCACTCTGAGTGTTGCTGTAACGATCGGGATGTGTTGATAGTAAAACTAGCGCATGCGTCCTGTTTCCCTCTGGGCTCCAGAGGGATATCCTGGCTATACCTATTACAGGGTCCTAACGCGCCGCCATGTCAATCTGTTAATCTACAGTACAGTATTTTTGAAAACGTATATATATATATATATATATATATATATATATATATATATATAAACTAAAGCACGGAGAATATTGACATTAACCAGAATTTTTTAAACATCATATTAGGTGGTGTAATTTAAATAAAAAAGTTAATTCATTGATACCAGTGAGTAGGAATAAGATGAAATATCTAAATCTAAGCATGAATAAATGTTACTTGTTATATTTGTAATTCAGTCAATCATTAGTATCTACACTACACTGTTTCTACACAGTATCATTAAAACACGGCCCTCATGTATGCCTGACAAACACGCTGATTTTTAATAGTCTTACTGGAATGGAATTCAGATTAGATAAAAGCCTGCCACTTCACCAGTTTAAGAATGTGTTATTCTCTTTGGATTCCAGTATTTCAGGTTATTTCCTTGGTACATTCACACGGCCTTTCCCCTCTGTGCCCTGTTAGTATGAAGCTATGCAACTTGTTTTATTTCATGTTATTCAAACACACATACATAACAATGTAATAAGTGGTCTCCTATCTATAATTAATTGTTTGTATTAAGTAATAATGCACTAGCAGGTGTGTTATGTTCTTAGTCATGGTGCTTAACCAGAGTATATTGGGAATATACCAAGAGATGCCTTCTTGAGATTATAAACCAGTTGCCAACATGGTTAGAGCAGTAAAGAAATTATGTCATGTCATACCTGTGGTATGTGGTCTCTTATAAACCGGGTGGTTTAAATCCTAAATGCTTATTGGCTGAGACGATATACCACAGGTATGACGTAACTTTTTACTGCTCCAATTGCATTGGTCACCAGTGTAAAGGAGCAAAAAGGCACAAGGCTGGTAGTATATAATATAACATGGCTAAGAACTGTTCTTAGGCACGAGTGGCCTTTAATGTAACATTCAAATATAACATTCTAACTTTTTTTCACTGCTGTTAATTTTGTTACCTTTTTCACTTATGCTGACAATGTAAACACATTTTTCTCTGCCAATAAATTGAATTGACACAGACAGGCTGGCAGATGGACAGACAGAGAAGTGATGTAGGCATGCAGAAAGGCAGAGAAAGAGAGAGACATGCATAAAGTCAGAAGACAGAGAGGATGAGAGAGCAATAGAGAGGGAGAAAAATGTAGAGAAGGAGAGAGGGGAGAGTGTAAGGGGAGAAATTAGAAGAGACATTCTAGCACATATTTTGACAGCTAGGCTGAGATGTAGGGTCCAGATCAGGCTGTTTGATGGGATCAGATGGGCTGTGCCTCTCACCTAGGGAAAAGCACATGAGCTTTTCCAAACCTAAAAATAACATTCAAAGTATTCTCTGTCCCATGTGAGGGAATGGGATGGGAAATAGAGTGACAGCTTTTAAACATGTAGCTTCTTCATAGAGTTAAATCATCTCCACTCTGAATGTACTGGACAAATCTGCATAGGGGTCTGTTTACTGGATGCTACTGAATCTGTCTCCTCCCTCTGTGACTCTTCCCTGAGTTGTTTCTGAAAAATTAGAATGTGATGCCAGTCAATTTACCTGGAAATAACAGTAAATTAATAAATACCTTATGTCAAATAGTACACTCTACCAATTCTGTAGGTATGTAGATGAAGTGATGAATGTCAAAAAGTAAGCCAACCACAATAATAAATGTCTCATTGCACAGCTATTATTGTGTCCTTCCTGCCTCTGGCTGCTGACCTGTAATCTGGCAAAGCTGAATGAATTCATTATCACACTGTATGCTGCAAGTGATACTGTTATCACCTCTCCAGTGCTTATATAATCCAGGGTCATTAGAGAGGGAACCGGGACAGAGAGGATGCTGTGATGTGACTTTCTATAGTGGTGGTAGCTAGTGTTCCTCTGCCAGTCAGATGTTCTATGACCTCCAGTAGGGTTCGGGCAAAGCCATTGCGTGCTGCCTGTCACACTATGTCATAAATCTTTGGGCAGCCAGAGATCCACTCCCTCGACTGCAAGTCCTTCCTCCTCTACATCCATCAGTCTGTGACTCTCCTCCTCCTCCATATCCATCAGTCTCTGACTCTTTATCCTCTACATCCATCAATCTGTGACTCTCTTCGTCCTCCATATCTATCAATCTCTGACTCTCTCCCTCCTCTATATCCATCAGTCTCTGACTCTCTTCCTCCTCTACATCCATCAGTCTCTGACTCTCCCTCCTTTAGATCCATCAGTCTCTTACTCTCTTCCTCTATATCCATCAGTCTCTGACTCTTTCTCCTCTATATCCATCAGTCTCTGACTCTCTCCTCTATATCCATCAGTCTCTGACTCTTTCTCCTCTATATTCATCAGTCTGTGACTCTCTTCCTCCTCTACATCCATAAGTCTGTGACTCTCTTCCTCCTCTACATCCACCAGTCTCTGACTCTCTCCCTCCTCTACTTCCATCAGTCTGTGACTCTTTTCCTCCTCTATATCCATCAGTCTCTGACTCTCCCTCCTCTATATCCAACAGTCTCTGACTCTCTTGTTGAGAGCCTATGGCTTCTCCCTCTTTCGTTGTATGAAAACAAAGAATGTTCATTTTCCTATTGGCTGAATCTCTTGATAAAGACACAAACACTGCATCTCCTTGTTTTGGCTAGTTAATTTACCTCCAGTTCCGCAAGGAAAGATTACACAGTATCCATCAGTCCTTTATATCCATCAGTCTCTGACTCTTTTCCTCCTCTGTATCCATCAGTCTCTAACTCTTTCCCTCTCTCAGCAATACCTCTGCAATTTTGTCTAAAATAGCAATCCCTAACAATTTATCTTTAACAATGACACATAAATACAGGAGGTCAAAGATCTACATAATATTAAAGGACCAATACACTGTGTAACCTTTCCTTGCGGAACTGGAGGTAAATTAACAAGCCAAAGCAAGGAGATGCAGTGTTTGTGTCTTTATCAAGAGATTCAGCCAATAGGAAAATGAACATTCTTTGTTTTCATACAACGAAAGAGGGAGAAGCCATAGGCTCACAACAAGACCATTCCATTAAATCACAAACTGAAAAAAAATTAACAGAGAACAAACAGAGGAATATCTTCAATGTTTCAAATCCCAAACAAAATGTGACTGGTTACAGTGACTTATGACTGTACTTCCATTGATAACAGGTATGTAGACAAAAATGTGACTGGTTACAGTGACTTATGGCTGTACTTCCATTGACAACAGGCATGTAGACAAAAATGTGACTGGTTACAGTGACTTATGACTGTACTTCCATTGGTAACAGGTATATATACTAAAATGTGACTGGTTACGGTGACTTATGCCTTTATTTCCATTGGTAACAGGTATGTAGACAAAGATGTGACTAGTTACAGTGACTTTTGACTGTACTTCCATTGGTAACATGTATGTAGACTATGTGCTGTCTAAACAAAAAAAAGGCTTAGGTATTATACTTTTAAGGGTTGTCTAAACAGTTCACGACTGTAATGAATACCTGGAAAACACTGGAGACATTGTGCCAGGACTCGTGCTTAATAGCTTTAGTTTCAGTCTTGTGTTGGCGTCTACTCAACTAAGGTGCTCTCCCAAACAGAGGTGTGGCACTAGTTTTATAGAGGACAGGGAGACAGTCAGCTGCTGAGTCTTATGTTCCGCCTAGTAGACAGTCACAATAAGCTCAATAAAAAAATGTGTTTGTGTGAAATTGCACAAGTGTGCTGTATAATACAAGGGTTTAAACGTTATTCTACAGAATAACAAATAATTAGGCCGTAGAAAAGAGCATATGGTTTAAAGGATTGTGTTACTCCCTCAGTTCCACATCTCTCACTGGAATAACACACCATACAGATAAAAAAAACCTTGTGATTCGGGGTCATCATCCCTGTGCCGTGAACTTTATCCTGCATAGGATTAGTCTCTTATGTAATTTCACTGTTCAACTTGCACCTTCCTGCGGCCTTTACACGGAGCACGAGAGGACACTTTAATGAAATAATTTGTTTATCTTGATTGAAACCAATCTTTTATAGAACAGCTGTTTGTTAAAGAGTTTAAAATCTAGTAGAGTAGCAGTCCAGTGGAGGATGCAATATGCATGCCTGTGAGAGGGAAAACCTTACATTGCCGAGGAGAGCGGTTCTTTTGAGATGGATCCGGTAAAAGGTCAAAACACTGCTTCATTTGCCAGCCTTGGGCCATCGTCACACAGTCCTTCTCATGCTATGGAGAGGCTATGACAGGAATGGCTAATTTACTGCCCTCCTATCTCTAATTTAAATCCTTTCCTCCTACTTTCCCCTCGCTCTTGCATACTTCTTTCCCCCTCTCCCTCTTTTCTGTCTTTCCACACCCTGCCAGCCAACATTACCATCAGAGAAGGTCGTGAACTGAGAGATGGAAAGGAGGAAGGATGCACCTATACTTCTGACCACACCCATACAGAGACCTGAGGGAGGCTGTTGACAGCTCACTAAAACACAGCTGCAATGATAATTGTCCCCACAGGGTACTTATGCAGATGAGCTGGAATGGGGATTTCATTTACTGAGTAGGATGTCTTAATGATGGATAGGACTTCTACTGTCTACAGTGAATATCTAAATCCACTTGCTATTGATTGTGGATGGTTGCCAAAAGAGACAAGTGGTCTGTATTGGTAGTCATCTACTACAGCATATGGTAACCAGTGCATTGGTCAAACAAACAGAATGACCCTGGCCTCACTCCAACAACTGTGCTGGATATTCACTGACCTACAGTAGTCATAATGTTTCTGTGCTAAATAGTTTATAGGGGCTCAGTAAGCGAGGAGGTCAGTTTTATGCTTGGATGTCTTTTTAATCTTCTTTTCCTCTATGACCCCATAAAGACTCACTCGTCATAATATCCACAGAGAGGGAGGGAGGAGGGGGGGAGAAATCCTTCCTTTTAACTAAAGCAGAGCTGCAAAGCCCAGTGTTACCATGCCAGATTACAGATGAATAGCAATAAAAAAAGGCCATCAGATTATCTGACACCATTTAGGATTGCTATGTTCCCACCAGCAGTGGGAGGTTATCATTGATGGTTTGTAAATTATGGTTTTTATTACTATTACATCAGTGGATTTACTTTTTTCCTCAACAGTATGAAACAACATCCGGAGCATACAGTGATGACCAAAAACTAGATTAAATACAGCACACGCAAAAACATAAAATGTCTAAAACAGCATATTGGACCATCCCAAAACATGTCAGCACCATCTTCAGTACAGTAAATGAAACCCTTCTATCACATCTGTAGAATCCAAGATGTTGGGAATTCTTGCAGTGATGTGGATAATTCAAGTGTGCTCTCTTATTTCACAGAGCACACTTGAAATACAGCAGAGGAGTGGCTTGTCTGTCGCTTCCTAGAGACCTACGACTACCACAGTACAACCGGTCTCTCCACATTACAATCAGTTGGCACTCCACCCCCCACCACTCTGACGTATATTGTAGGTCATGTCACCTTTTAGAATGCTTTCCAAGCCCCTCCCCTCTGTGGTAAACCAATGGGCATGGATCATCTTGTGATCTGAAATGGGAGTTTCACTGAGTTGTTCATAAGGCTTGTCATTTACATGTGTGGATGAGCATGTAGCAATGATGTAGAGATGCCTAGTCGTATGACACCCTGAACGTGTTCAGGCTGGTGGCCTGGTTTTAAGCAGGTCTGTTAGTGCAGGCCTTGCATCCTGATCAGTGGTCTTTCTAGAAAATATTACATGGGGTGGCAGAAGGGTGGCAAGTTGAAATTCAAGGGTGGCATTTCATTCTATTGTTGGTAATGTCCACTTATACAAATCCAGCTACTGAAAATGGTCAGGGTAATATCTTGCTAATAAATATCATACGTGTTCTACACTTTGATGTTTATGTGTTCAAAGTTTGGTACGAGTCTTTCGAGTGTGCAAAATCTCTATGAGTGTTGGCAGTTCCCTAAGTATTATATATGCAACTTACATATCGAGGGAAAACATGCAGTGTTTTACTTCGACACATTGTTTATATTATTCTGCCAAGTGCAGAAGAACAAATCAGTGCGGAAGCATAAATCATATATTGCTTGAAATAATAAACAAACACTAAATATAGGCTACTGAGGTTATAGAGTAGCAATTTAATATAATAACAAAATTTACATTACAACTGTTAATCACATATGACCACATGTCACATTTGGTAGATGTTATATAGATGTCCAGAGAATTATTGTAGAAAGGGCGTAGGAGCTGGGGGGGACGGAAGGGACAATATTAGAAACGGGTTAAAGTGTCCCCCCCAATAATGTTGTTATGCGGAACACTTTTATTTTGAAAATATTACGCTTTGGAACTTGTCACGTCTCCGTCGCGACCGAATCCAACATTTTCATTCATTCTTCCATGATGAGCAATGTGTGTAGGCTGGCTAAATGGATTAGTGTAGCTATAAGTTTTGTTTTCACAGTAAGTACAACGTGTATAAACGTCAATAGATTTTCATAGTTATAGAACAGGGGTGTCCAAACAGTTCCACGGAGGGCCGAGTGTCTGCAGGTTTTTGCTCTCAACTTGTACTTGATTGACTAATTAGGTTACTAATTGGCTAGTTTCTACCCTCACCTGGTTGTTTAGGTGTGAACCGGGAACCAATTTATAGGAAAAACCAAAAACCCGCAGACACTCGGCCGTCCATGGAACTGTTTGGATACCCCTGCTATAGAACCAACGAACGTGATAAAATATAAGCTTTCTTCTGGCTAAAAAATTGCTAGGATGTAGTTAGCTATCTTTACTTTCAAGTTACTATCTTTACTTTCAAGTTTAATCCAACAAACATTTCATTAGCTTGCTTGCTAGATAACACTGTAGTTCCTATGGCTTTGTGAAAAAGTGATAGTGAATGATTTGAAAGGAAGAACGCCTGCTAAAATTATTTGCACAATCTCTGTCTTAGTCTGCAACATAGGGTCCGCAATTAGCTAGCTATCACCAGTCAAGAATGGAGTGTATGTAGCTACGGTTTTTGGTAACAATCTACACACAAAAGCTGGCAATTTTTTTCCTTTAGTTTATGTTTTGAATCATTTACATATAGCTAAAGTGTGTTCAGTATTTTAAGAAATCGGTTTATGCTATGTATGATCATGGGAGGAAAGTGATAGACATGAACAAACAGGCAAGGAGAGAGAGAAAGAGGCAACAAACCAGGTAAATTATTGATAAGTTAATTTTATTGAGTAGTATTATATTTTTTCTAGTTTTGTTGTTAATCTCTATGGTAACTCGTTCCAATTTCTTTGAGTCCCCCCTTACCCATAAAATGGTCGAGCTCCTCCACACCAAGATAGACTGTTGATCTGTCATCATGTAGATCAATCAGAGTCATTGAATAGGATCTCTGATAGCAGGACAGCAGCTGAATTTATGATTGTACAGTATGTGCTTACTTCATTCAGGAGAGAGGCAGTCATAACAATAGCACGGATCAGAAAGGTAAGCTGAGTGAGGGAGAGAGAGGCCACAAACCAAGGGGTAAGATAGTAAGAACTAGTAATTCAAGGCGGTCTGTAGGAGCAGATTGGAAAACATGAAGCTGGACTAACATGCCTGACTGAGATGTTCCCAACATCATTGTAGTATTAGTCATTTTAAAAATGCACTGTGGTTACATTATCATCTATCTGAAATGCCTTTCCAGCTGAAAAGTCCCACCATGCAAAGAAGTCACACAAGGTATAATTTAACAATGCTAGTTAGGACTATTGCATGTTCAGAAATCACTACTTTCTTTAAGTCAAACTGGAATTATCACACTGAACGCTTGAGTCCTATCAGCACCTGCAAGGCATCGGTACAGAAAGCATATTGAGTAGACAACATTGTTTGGGGTAAGTATCTATTTGCTAGTACCTTTCCAGACATAATGAGTATTACAAGTTAGCGTTGTGGAAACAATTATCGCCCCCAGTATTTTCAGCCAGACTACCTCTGAGCAAAACTGTATCAGTTGCACTGGTCCTATTCGCACTTCATTGGTAAATAATACTAATCCCAAACTTTTTTTTAACCAGAGCGTGTCTATATCTATTGGTGTCATGGACAAAGAGAATCGAACTAGATGTGGATTCTAGAAGTTGAAAAACACATAGAACTACATATTAAAAATACATTTTGGTGAATAAATTAACATTCACACTTAATCAAATGTGCCCCCCCCAATATCAGACTCACTCCTACGCCCTTGGTTGTAGATAAACCTTAATTTTCTCCACAGATGATATTAACCATTTAATTATCCATGGCAAGCTACATCAACATTGTTCAATGCCCCTTTGCTAGCTATCAGGACAAGCATTACATGGCAATGATGGCAAGCTACTTCATCAGCAAATTTGCTAGCTTGCGAACTTTAACAATAATATTGACGATTGCATTATATTAGCTAGTAGATGATATCAGACATATCTAAACTATAATAAATATGATAATAAGATTACATTTTGTATGGAATTTTTAGTAAACATGTGCAGCAGTACCTTCTTTCATTACTGCTAGGCTGGTCTAGTGCGATCCTGACTGATCAGATGCATAGAGTACCATGGACCGACGCCCGGTGTTTTCACTGGAAGGGAGGAGGAGCTCGACCATTTTATGGGTAAGGGGGGACTCAAAGAAATTGGAACGAGTTACCATAGAGATTAACAACAAAAGTAGAAAAAATATAATACTACTCAATAAAATTAAATATGAATATAATACAGCAGACACTCCTGACAACTGGGGTGGCAAGAAATTTTTTTTAGCTGACACCCCTTGCCACCCCGGTGGTTTCGCCAGTGCCACGGTAGACTCAAACTCGCGGTCCTCTGCCTCATAACACGTCATGTGAACGCCTTTATGACAATCTTCCAAATGTTTAAGCTAATACAAAAGTGTGCCCGGGTAGGGTGCGTGAACCTGCGGCCTTCTGCTTCTGCCTCGCCCTTGACACTGTTCCAACCTTTTGAGCTATACATAATGTACAATTGTTGAACAAATCGGCAAAATTTAAAGCTAACATTATGTTTATACAGTCTTCCATATAAGGAAAACAGATTCCAAGTGACGTCACACACCGTTGTTGAGGCTAGGACCACTATGTCCATTGCTTAACACAGGCTGAAACTACATACATTTAATGATCAATCTGTCAACAATGTTAACATTCTTAGATAAGAAAAGGCATCATTTTGACATTTTACAATAGCTAGCGAACTTTACCAATATTGCATTACATTAGCTGGTAGACGATATCAGACATATTTTAACTATAAAAAATGACTGCTGCTAATGCAAGATTAGTTTACATCTTGATTAAAGATTAGATTACATTTTGTATCATATATTTATTAAAAATGTGCAGCAGTACCTTAGTTCATTACTGCTAGGCTAGACTTGTGAGATCTAGTGATGAGACGCTTGTAGCGATGCTTTGGTACGCGCCTCGAGATTTTCTAGCGAGACAGGTCGTAACGAAGCTTCGGTACCCATTTCAGGTAGAAGTAAATTCCCCTTAGATGACCTATGAAGCTTTGTTTCTGCACTATACAAGCTGATGTGCTCGCTCTTGGTTTCGAGTCCAGTTTGAGTATATAAGGAAGTGAACAGTGTTCATTTTCTAGAGTGGGCGAAAGTAGTTTGATGACTGAATAGATATTGTTACTTGTGAGATTTTTAAAATGGACCCATCTAGAAAAAAAATTGTGTTCCTCAATAAAAATTAATAAGATATTTCCCTGTTACAAAAGCATTGTTCTTCCCTCACTGTCCAGTTACAAAAGCTCAGATGCCGTTCAAAACACATGTAAAAGCCCACACAAATGTTGTCTCTATTTATTTCTTTATTCACTGATTAAACATGCATATTTACATTCAGTATTCACATATTACTTATGCAAATAAAAACAGATGTTTAGGAAAAAATAAGAATACACAAATTAAGTGTGAATAGGCTTTTGGGAAAAAAAATAATTTTTAGGCTATAGTTATAGCCCATTAACTATATTGATTTCGCATTGCAAGTGATGTGACTGACGTGAGTCCTTGAAGTGAATGACTGAAACTTCTGTTGAGCCAATGCAACATCATTGCGGTAATCATTATTTGAATTGCTATTAAGATTTCAACCAGTAGGTACCCTCAGTGAGCGCTGTCTAGATGAGGCATCGAGAAATTAGTCTTTTAGCGACGCTATGTGCTGGAAAGCCTCATCGATTCAACAAGGCCTTGTTTGGCCATCACTAGTGAGATCCAGACTGCTCAGTGGTTAAGAGTATCTCGACATGGACCAACGCCCGTTGTTTTCCCTGGAAGGGAGAGAGAGCAGCACTGTGACAGGAGCAGGCGGACTCCAGGACTCAACCATTTTTGGGGAAGGGGGGACTCAAAGATATTGGAACGGGTTACCATAGAGACTATTAGACTAACAACGAAAGTAGAAAAAATATAATACTATTCAATAAAATAAAATATAAATATATTATAGCAGACACTCCTAACACCTGGGGTGACGAGTGGGGTGGCAAGAAATTTTTGTAGCATGGCAGCTGCCACCCCTTGCCACCCCGGTGGTTTCGCCAGTGATCCTGATGAAAAAAAGTGCTGTGGAGTGGAAATTAGGGTTTCAACATTCTGGGACATATTTGCTGTTACTATGCATACTGGATATGTATTCTGAAAATTAAAGGATATTTATTAATTGAAAAGGCTGATGAATCTGATGAAAACAATTTGTTTTGTGCTAAATATTCACTTTCTATTCGGTCATCTCTTTATCTTCGGGAATTAATTAAACCTTTTGAAAAATATATTCCTCTTTTGTCATCCTCATAGGCTTTTGTTAGAAACATAGCAGATCCACTGATTAAGACCAAGAGATAGACAGGAATTGAGAGGATAATACGAGGAAATAATGAAAAAGGAGATATTTTAAGAGAGACTGGATGGTTCTGATTAGTTTGTCATGTGGTCTACGTTAAAGCTACCATAGATGAGTAATTCAATGCAATTACAACAGGGGAGCGAAGGCTGGCCCATGTGGTACGATCCAATAGACAAGCTACTGTAGCTCAAATAGCTGAAAAAGTTAATGCTGGTACTGATAGAAAGGTGGTAGAACACACAGTGCATTGCAGTTTGTTGCGTATAGGGCTGTGTAGCCACAGACCAGTCAGGGTGCATATGCTGACCCCTGTCACTACTGAAAGTGCCTACAATTTGCATGTGAGCATCAGAACTGAGCCACGGAGCAATGGAAGAAGGTGGCCTGGTCACATGAGTCAGGTTTCCTTTACATCACGTGGATGGCGAGGTGTGTGCATTACTTACCCTAACCTGCTGGGTCAAAATAACCACATGTCTGGTTAAATCAAGTAACCCAACATTTTGGGTTGTTTAGCTAACCCAACCCCACTGGGTCAAAATAACCACATGTCTGGTTAAATCAAGCAACCCAACATTTTGGGTCATTTAGCTAACCCAGCCCCATTGGGTCAAAATAATCCAGTGCTGGATATACACTATAGAGACCCAGCACTGGGTAACAGAAACAACCCAAATTGGGTCAATTTTGACCAAGCATTTTTCAGAGTGTAAAGACCAAAATAAGCCCCAAATGAAATTGACTGACATCCCAGAGTTCACCTGTACTGTATGTTCTCTTTCTCATTGTTTTCTGTCTCAGATGTGTGAAGAGCCTTGAAAGCAATTGATAAAAAAAAAACAAATCCCCTGGCCCTGATGATCTAGACAATCAATTATTACAATTAGCAGCAGATGTCATTGCTTTTCCATTAACATACATTTTTCACCTCACTCTAGATTGTAATAAAATTCCCAAGATGTGGAGGTTAGCTTTTGTCCTAGCTCTAGTGAAAGGAGGGGATTCCATTCTACTGATTAGCTTTCAACCCATATTAAAATGTCTGTTTTAGCAAAAGTACTGGAGTCTCTAGTCATTGTTCTCCATAAAAACAACATATTAACAGCTGATATATATTTTTATGCGTGTGGTAGTGTTTACTCAATTGGCAGCACTTCAGACCTGTTTGAAACACTGATGAAACCACCAGAGTAACAAGGGGTGGCAGCAGCCACCCTACAAAAATGTATTGCCACCCCACTCACCACCCCAGTTGTCAGGAGTGTACTGATGGGGAACGTTACAACACAGCACAGGAAATAACATTAGCAGTTTGTAGCTCAGATTTTACAAAGCTGGGCTACAAACCGCTAACTAAATGGGGTCACTAACTAAATGAGTTGAATAAACCATTTTCTGGATACACAAAGAACTAAAATTTGAATAAAAAGATTAAGGATTGTACTAAACACCTGTTTTTGGTAACGATGTATTGTCCCTCTGTCTGTCCAGTCCGTTGACTGGACAGACAAAAGTCACCTCAAATCCTCAACCAGTGGGGCAGGATAATTGGCCCAACACTGGGTTAAGAAAATACCCAGCATTTGGGTCATTAATTGCGCTACTGCGCCTGAGCGATGAGGTTTGGTCTATTAACAACCCAGAATTGGTTTAAAAATCATGCCATACTGAAAAGCAACCAAGTATAATGACCCAATGCCGGCAAACCAGTAGTTGGGTAATCTAAACAACCCATCATTTTTAGTGTAACCTAACAAGTAGTCCACCTGTATCTCGACAATGCTGAATAATACCATTCAGAATAACGTTGTTTCCAGTTACTACGTGTGCATCGAGCAGTAGTTGATTTGGGAGTTGACTTAGAGAGAATTGTCTTGTGAGCGGTAAATCACATCTGAAATCTGACGATCTGGCAGCACTGTGCCGGCTCTGACAGAGACTGGGACAATACATAATAGCTCTGAAGTAAACGATCAGGCCAGAAACAATCTTCCTATTGCTTTACATTTTGTTTGACGGGACCCAAAGTAACAGTAAGTGAGGATTCAAATTACCACCCACAAATAATCCAGTCGACAACACCAATGTTTGCGGTAGTATAGTGTGTTGTTACTGCATTTTAGGATTCCAGCCCTAAACAAGGAAACAGTTAACATGTCATCCAACACAACTGTTTTCTACTGAGATATCACACTTGACTTGTTAATTATTGGCAGATGATTATTGTGTCCCCCTGCTTTGATGTTGCATGCAACAATCTAACAGTTTAAACAAATGGTGTCAGATAATTGACCGTGTCATTGACTGACAGATTGATACAATATTATTTAGCTAGTTAACACTAAACATACCTATCAGGCATTGTACGATCTGTCTGGTAACTAACAGCTTTGTTGCCCTGTTATGTTAACACTCAGGACCCTGTTCTGCTCTGTAGCCCTGTTGTGTTAACACTCAGGATCCTGTTCTGCTCTGTAGCCCTGTTGTGTTAACACTCAGGACCCTGTTCTGCTCTGTAGCCTTGTTGTGTTAACACTCAGGACCCTGTTCTGCTCTGTAGCCCTGTTGTGTTAACACTCAGGATCCTGTTCTGCTCTGTAGCCCTGTTGTGTTAACACTCAGGATCCTGTTCTGCTCTGTAGCCCTGTTGGGTTAACACTCAGGATCCTGTTCTGCTCTGTAGCCCTGTTGTGTTAACACTCAAGATCCTGTTCTGCTCTCTAGCCCTGTTGTATTGCATTGAATTACTCAGCTATGGTAGCTTTAATGTGGACCACATGACTAAACAATCAGAACCATCCAGTCTCTCATAGTATCATAATATCTCATAATATCTCCTTTTTCATTCTTTCCTCCTATTTTCCTCTCATTTCCTGTGTATCTCCTGGTCTTAATCAGTGGATCTGCTATGTTTCAAACAAAAGCCTGTTAGGATGACAAAAGAGGAGTATATGTTCCCAAAGGTTAAATTAATTTCTGAAGAGAAAGAGACAACCAAAGAGAAAGTGAATATATAGCACAAAACAAATTGTTTTCATCAGTTTCATCAGCTTTTTCAATGAATAAATATCCTTTAATTTTCAGAATACATATCCAGCAAGCATAGTAACAGCAAATTTGTCCCAAAATGTTGAAACCCTAATTTCCACTGCACAGCACTTTTTTTCATCAGGATCACTGGCGAAACCACCGGGGTGGCAAGGGGTGGCAGCTGCCACGCTACAAAAATGTCTTGCCACCCCACTCACCACCCCAGGTGTCAGGAGTGTCTGCTATAATATATTCATCTTTAATTTTATTGAATAGAATTATATTTTTTCTATATGTTTTTTTTTCTTATATGGAAGAGTGTATAAACAGAATGTTAGCTTTAAAATTTGCCGATTTGTTAAGCAATTGTACCTTTTGTATAGCTCAGAAGGTTGGAACAGTGTCAAGGGGCGATAACGTGTGTTGCGAAGCAGAAGGCCGCGGGTTCACGCCCACTCTGCGCCCCACCTTGGGTGCGGACCGACAGTGGAGGAAGCATAACTGTTAAGCACCACCACATTGATAACGAGCTATACAAAAGGTACCCTACCCTTAGATGGCAATTGTGCCATCAAAGGCACACTTCTGTAGTAGCTTAAACATTTGGAAGATTGTCATAAAGGCGTTCACATGACGTGTTATGAGGCAGAGGACCGTGAGTTTGAGTCTAGTGTGGCACTGGCGAAACCACCGGGGTGGCAAGGGGTGTCAGCTAAAAAACATTTCTTGCCACCCCAGTTGTCAGGAGTGTCTGCTGTAATATCATATTTAATTTTATTGAGTAGTATTATATTTTTTCTACTTTCGTTGTTAATCTCTATGGTAACCCATTCCAATTTCTTTGAGTCCCCCCTTACCCATAAAATGGTTGAGTCCTGGAGTCTGCCTGCTCCTGTCACCATGCTGCTCCCCCTTCCTTCCAATGAAAACACCGGGCGTCGGTCCACAGTACTCTATGCAACTGAGCAGTCAGGATCGCACTAGACTAGCCTAGCAGTAATGAAAGAAGGTACTGCTGCACATGTTTACAAAATATACGATACAAAATGTAATCTTATAATCTTGCATTAGCAGCAGCTATGCATTATAGTTTAGATATGTCTGATATCGTCTACTAGCTAATGTAATGCAATCGTCAATATTATTGGTAAAGTTCACGAGCTAGCAAATTTGTAGATGAAGTAGCTTGCCATCATTGCCATGTAATGCCCTTCCTGATAGCTAGCAGGGGCACTGAACAATGTTGATGAGGCTTGCTATGGATAATTAATTGGTTAATTTGTGGAGAAAGTTAAGGTTTGTCTACTATAATTCTAAATTAGGCATCTTTGGACATCTATATAACATCAACAAAATGTGACGTGTGGTCTTATGTGATTTACAGTTGTAATTTAAATTTTGTTAGTTTATGAAATTGCTACTCTGTAACCTCAGTAGCCTATATTTAGTGTTTGTGTAATATTTCAAGCAATATAACACATTCATATTCAGGATGCATTGATTTATGCTTCTGCACTTGGCAGAATAATATAAACAATGTGTCCAAGTAAAATACTGCTTCTTTTCCTTCAATTTGTAAGTTGCATATATAAAACTTAGGGAACTCCCAACACTCATAGAGATTTTGCACACTCGAATGACTCATACCAAACTTTGCACACAAACATCAGTGTGTAGAACATGTATGCTATTTATTAGTAAATTCTGTCACAATTACATAATAAGTGTGATATTTGTGTATGTATGAAATTGTCTGTATGTATATTTGTGGTTGTCATTACTGCTATTGTCTGAAATATTGTTATGTTTTGATTTTGTTTGAAATATTCATATGTTGCGACATTGTCTGAAATGTGCCCTCCCTCCCCCTCCCCTCTGAGATCCTGGTCGGAAACAGTTCTTTCTTAAAAGAGAAACTGTATCTAAATGAGACAACCTGTATAAATAAAGATGAAATCAAATATAAAAGACAGGCTGCACAACATGGAAAGCTTCCAACACTGGGAGTGAGGCAGCTGCACCAAACTGCTCGCATGAGAATGGTGCAGGGTAAATCCTGACATGTGAAATAGTCGCAATTAATTATTAAACCTTTGATCCATTAATAAATCATAATGGTCATTATTTCATTACGTTGATTGTGAAAAGTATATTTGTACCGAATGGAACGTGTTGGAATACTTCAATCCACCATGTTATGAATTCAGAGATCTTTTCCAGATGATGATGTTTCAGGGGCATACAAAATATAGCTAGCACAAGGAGTATAGTGTTCACCACAACATACACAGCACAAAGAGATGGATTACCCAGACAGACGCCACACTGTGACAGAGCAGATGACTTTTCTATGTCGTCACCTTGACATTCCCTCTTCTCTGTCTCCCTGTGTTGCTTTCTCTGTCAACCTTTAAATACCTGCTACACAGTGGATTCATGGAAACCATTGTTTGAGTGTTTGACTGTCCCTTTCTGTTTGTTTAACCTTGCCGGTTGGAGTGGCTTGACAACTGCCAAAGTACATAATGGAGGAGATCCAGGGGCCTTGGGGTATTCTTTAGCCGACCGAGCACAACCTCATACCACTCCACAACACTGGAAGGCTTAGAAGGCTTATTGTACGAGGACTGTCCTCCGCTGGTCACTGCAGAACACCACTCGTAAGTCAGTGACTAGTGTCTGTTATGACGTGCAACGCTTAAACGTTTAGGTAAACATTTGATGCTGCTTTAACTGGAATGACTTGTTCCAAAGTATTTCCTCTGTCCTGTGCATTGGACCCCTGTTCCATGAGATGGCACACACATCCCTACCACCTTCCTCTGCTCTTCATGGGGAGACCAGGGTCTGGATGCGGTCCAAAACACACCAGGCAGTAGTCCCAATATTTTTTCATATGGCTGTTTCTTGTGAGTCAGAACGTGAGGCTGGGGGGGGGGTAAAGTGAACCCCATTTGAAATCCCAACAATGATATGGTCAAGCTAAAAGATAACATTACATAAAGGCCTCTGTTTTTGTAATCTACCATCACCCTCCGTTTTATATACCAGCCAGTGAGGGAAGACCTGTATGTGTTGGCCTCTAGCATGGGAAGAGGAAGGCTTTGACTCAGGGAGAGTGACTGGGCGTCATGGAGGAGGAGGGGAACTCTAATGAAACACATGTCCTGTTCCGTGTAGAAACCTGAGCTTGCAGTGTTCAACTCTAGCACGTCATACATCCCTATGTAAAAAATTCAGTCCGGGACAGGAAGCATATGGTCCTGTTTTTCTTAGCGAGGTGCAGGTGGTTCCGATGGACTCGTTCTGAACAAAGGGCATTGTGTGGGCATTGCGGCTGTGCTACATGTTCTGAAAGCCCACAAGGTTCATAGCATCAGAGACTGACAGTGACCTGTGAATATACTGGGTGTTCACAATGTCTGGGATACACAAACAGGCTACTCCCCACAATCACACTCACACCTACACCCACACACACACACACACCCAAGATGTCAACCCCAGGGAACACTGACAGACTGACAGTGGCTCCACATGACCCTGGTCTAATGGCTCCTGACCAGCCGCTCATCATCCATTCACTTTTCTGGCTCCTCCATAGCATTCTGGTCTGAAGTAGAGAGGAGTGGAGGCAGACATAACACCAGATTCCCACTTAAACTACTTATCTGACTGAACACTGTGGTATTCCAGCAATTCAAAGACTGCAGATTTGGACAGAAACTGTCATTGTATTGTGAACTGTAGCATGGAAGAAAAGAAATTCAGATAGCGATAGCAAGGGGATACTAGTCATGCGCTCCCTGATTGGGCCCTTGTTAGGTGTTGTAGTTTCACTATAGCATTTAGTCCTAATCATATAAGTTCCTTAATCGGAATCAAAGACAATGTTGTATAATAATGTAAACAGTACATATTGCCTTTTGTGAAGTATTGCTTCCGCTTCAATACTTAATTTAAAAACACCCATAATAATTCTACTTGGTACAAATATTCAAAGTCTTGGGTTGTGATCAGGGTTGTGAGTTTAGTTTATATATGAATGACGTTTCCATTTGTCCACATGGAGGTACTAGTAAAAAGGAAAAAACACGCAAGCCATATTGTTTGCAACTATGGAGGTAAGTTAGGATTTGTGTCCTATTGACAAAAATGTGCAATCTGGCTTGTAGTACCTCCATGCTAAAACCCGCTAAATGCTGCTTGCAGCTGTAATTTCTCTTGTTGTTCTTTAAGTCCTGTTTCTGGAGTAATGCTGAATTAGGTTTCTTGCTGTGCTGCAGAGGGAGTGAGGGGTCTCTTAGCATACAGGGTAAAGGCCACAGCCTAGGGAGGCCCTCCCTGTTACTTTTCCTCAGTTCAGTTTCCTGTCTTAGAGCTGGATAGAGTTTCACATAGGAGTGGAGTGACTTTAACAAGAGGGTGCGTCAGGAAGTGAACAATAATTCAAGACAGCCCTCAACAAAAGGCCTGCTTCAACCTGGCTTCACAGAATTTAGTAACATTCTGTAAGTATTTCTAAGACACCCAACACATTTTAGGGTGTATACTGTCCAATTCATGTCAAAGAGTTCATTTCAATGCAGCTGACATGCGGTAATGTTAAATAATTGTGTATTTGCCTATAGGTTTTCATAGCATTTCATATGAACTACCAGTATGATATCCAACTATTTCTTTTACCAGGACACTGTCCCTCTACTTTAACACAGAAAAGACATTTGAATGGACAAGATGGCAGACTGAAGAGCTTGGTAGGTTTTGTCAGAAAAGACAGAGAAAAATGTATGAATGTCATCCGCATATCAGTAGGAAGAGCGGCCATGTGACGATAAGACTGAGCCAAATGACTTGGTGTATGGAGAGAAGAGGAGAGGGCCTAGAACCCAGCCCATGAAGCAAAGAATAACGGTTAGGGTTAGGTATCAAGGTTAGGATTAGGTATTATTACACATTATTAACGTTTGTGAAAGGCTTGTTTGTCTCCATGCATTCAAACCTTCAACCTTTGGAGTCAGAGTCTGTGCCTAGCAATCTGACAGTCTATTGAAATGTAATAGCACACACCATTGTCCCTAGTCGTTGTGCCAATCGTAATATCTCCCATTCATTTCAGTGTCCCTGATGTCCGTACACATAAGGTAAAATGTTTTCAGTCTCTGAGACCAGGCTGTACTTTCAGACCATCAAAGACAGGCCTGCTTCATGGGTTCTGGGTTAAAATGTGCAGTCTGCCTGGTATGGATGCATCAGACTCCTGATCATTATGCAGAACTCACCATACTGTCTGTTTAATGCGCCAAACATTCACAAATATACCTGACATATCCGTTGTAATGACGTGCCATGTGCAGTACGTGGATGAGTAGAGTCAGGCATTTTGAAAGTGGATTTGCTAAAACGTGCAGAAATGACCACTTATTCACAGCGCTCCTAGTGAAATTGATTTGGAACTCGACTTGCTAGGGTCCACGGCAATCATTAACGCACGACTGAGGGGAAAACTGAACAGTGTCTCTATGTGCAGTGTTGTTGAGCTAAGTAAAATTGTCACCCTAAGCTGTATTTGTTGAAGCAACACACACAGGCATTGCAAATACTTTGAGGCTTTGTTGTACTTCCGTCTTGTTGCCAGTTATTATAAATGGTCAAACCCGTCACTTTGTCATGCAGTATTCATCTCCCCTCCTCAGGACGGATGGGCTGCAGGTGAGAGACAATGATGCGGCTATGAGACTATCATCCCCAATAGACACACATTGTAGACCACACACACGCACAATGTTTTCAGGACATTTTAGGACTAACATTTTCATTAAAAAATCATTTTCCAGAACTTCCAGAACTAACCCTAACTTCTTACCCCAACCCTAATTCTGTCCAAATCCTAACATAACCCTTTCCATATCCATAACCCCAAACCTCAGATTTAACCCATGAGCCTACAAAATACGGTTCACCATGTTTCATGTTTTTATGTAATCAGAAGATTTTGTTGAGTTTTGGTCTGAAAAGGTAGGGAAACAAGTAAACACAGAGACAGGCACACACAAAAACACACACAGACATATACACAAACCAAATGATCCAGCTCAGTAAGCAGTGAGTAAAGGGTGAAAGCTGTATGACCTATGGGAAAACTACAGTTCCATTTCACGTGGCATTGCATACTGTGTTCTAGCAGCATGTCACGATGCAGCACAGTGCTGTGCCTGCTCACGCTATCAGCTAGGAGCTTCTGAGGTCTTCAGTGTTACGCTGTTCGGCACACGCTAATTACTCTACATTGTTGGCTTGGCAGTATGTTTAGGGTCATTGTCTTGTCGTATGACAAAGCACCATCCATTGAACTGGCAGTTTTATTTATTGTCCTTTAGCAGGCAATATGTTGTCTTGCACTGAAGATGTCATTCTGCTGCAGTCACCAGCAGTTACATTCATCAGTGAAGACAAGTGAGCCGGTCCATGTTGCAGCCAAATATGCTCAAGCCAGAGAACCTCCTCCATCATATTTCTCAGATGAGGTGGTATTCTGTCGATCTTGGTCAGTTCCTTTTTTCATTTTGCCATTATTCTGGTACATGTTTGTCTCATCTATACACAATACTTTCTCAGAATGCTTTATTAGATAATGTTTTAGCAATTTGTAGCTTGGCCATTTAGTTTTTATTATCGTAACTAGTGGTTTGGACCTTGCAGTCTAGCCAATAAAGTTCTGCTGGAGAAGTCTTCTGTGGATGGTAGTGACTGGCATGTCCTCTGCTGCTGAGCATCCAGGACAGTGTTGTTTGGGGTTTTCTCTTCATTATGGTTAGCATTTTTTCTGATAAATTTATTTTTCATGAGATTTTGCAGCCTGCTAATTGCTTCCTTGAATTTCATTGACACCTCTTTAGTCCACATGCTGACAAACAAAAATAGCAGATTCCAAAGGCTAATGTAAAGCCTAGAATCAAGACTAAACATGTACAGCTTTCTTATGCCTACACAAATTATATGACTTTACACACCTGACTAACAAGAAACAACTGTCACGCCAGTTGTCCCAATACATTTGCTGCCCTGAAATAGGGGGATTGTGTATAAAGAGTGCTGACATCTGCCTTAGGCCTCCAAATCACTCCCTCCAAGTCTACCCCCCATCAATCTCTACAGTTGGTCGCATTTCTTTAAGCCCCAAGTAATAGATTGTGACACCACTATTTCACAAAAGATATTCTCTTAAGCATTCATGATTATTAATATGTAGGCAGTGATGGACTATTGTAAATAAACAAATGTGTGATGCAAAAAATTAAATGCCGTGTATAATGCCAAGGCAGAGAGAAATTGTAAAAGTAGGCTTATTTTCATTCTTGGTGTACTTTCATGTACCGTATTTCTTTGTTTCTAACTTGACTCAGGCTTGACATACCATATTCATTAGTGAAGTGTATTCTGCAATAATTTACCACAGCTGAGAGGAAATTGTGTTTGCTGTTGATAGTCAAATAACCAACAATCAGTGAACAACTGAGCTTACCCAAGACATGTGCTGTAGTATGAAATGACATGTAACCCATCATCTGGACCACCAGGGGCTTCAGAGAGCTGTCAGTCAAGGTGAGCTCATGAATAGAAGCTCACTTTGCATCCTTGGACTTTTCCAGACTACAGTGATTACATCTTTGTTCAATCAAATATTTCAACAATATTTTATACATCATAGAGGACATCAAAATACATGTAATTGTCACGGTAGTGTAGTGGTGGAGAGGAGCAACCAGGCGCAGGCAGAGCGGCATTCGATGTAATATTTTAATGTAAAATAAACGCCGAGCACTTAAACAAACGGAATGAAAACAAAGGCTGAAACAAAACGAACCACTCACCACTGACGTCAAACATACGGAGACAGGGAACAATAACCGACAGATGAGGGGAGCAGAGGAGAAACATTTAAACACATACTGATGACTTCATTGGGACCTGGTGTGCGTGATGATTGGAGACAAGACAATGAATGAGTCCGGGGTGAGTTTGTGAATAACTGGCAACTGGGAAAAGTGGGAGATGACGGAGCTGTCCGTCACCTCACCGTCACAGTTATTTAGTCGATTCACTATTTCCCTCAGGGAGTGGCCAATTGCAATTCATTTTAAAGGTAAGAATTAAATTGGTTCTGATGTATGACCCAGAGTGTCCCAGTTACAGATTAAGCCTAGTCCTGGACTAAACATCAAGCTCAGTGGAAAATCTCAGTGGGAATTTCATTCTAGTCCTGGAATAGGCTTAATCAGTGTACAGGAAATCGCCCCTGAGTGTTCTCTTCCCACCTCCCTCCTAGCTTTCCTCAGCAGGCCAATCGATAGCCACGCTCTAAGTGGTTCTTTACACTTTTTACAGCTTCTTTCTTACTCCATTCATTACTCTCTCTTTCTCTCACTCCATCAACCTCAAAGTGCCTCCTGGATAGATTGATGGACGAATGGATGGATGCTCTTCATCCGTCACAATTACATTTGTCTATGCAGCTTCGACAATGGAAGAACAAAACAATGAGTACATGGGACACAGGATGGGAAAGAGATATGACAGTTGGTGTAATGGATGTCAGCTTGTAAGGGGTCATTGTATTAGCTTCTACGCTGTCACCTTTAGCATGGCCACAGGATGAGTAATGGAAGGGCCTTTTATGTGGGATACTGATAGCATTTTATGGTCTCCACAGTGGCCAGGGGGCCAGTCAAAACATGCTGGGATGTTGTCATTGATCACCCTGCAGGGTCCATTGACCTGCACCTGAGCCACTCATTAGGAGAACACATAGCGTAATCATTTCAGCCCGAAACAAAGACAGCCAAATACAGATATGCAGATTATTGTTGCTGGTGCATATGGAGTCTATTATGCAGAGTGAATAGCATATCACTGTTGATGGACATGATTGACAAGTAGAGGTGAAACGAGGAAACCCGTTTCCATGGAAAATCTCAGCAAATGAGCACCGTTGGGAAAAAAATATGTTTCCCCTCATTTTGCAGGGTTGAATGACTGAGCATGACTGAGCATTCTCATTTTCAGCAACAATGTGGGAGAGATTAGGGTTAATGGCTTTGGTCATGGGCTGAACAACAGACTTTTGACCTTGCCCGCTTTGGGATTCAATCTAGCAACCTTTTGGCCACTCATCTGATGCATTGACCGCTAGGCTACCCTGCCACCTTAACATTCCGTTGCGTGCGTTTTCCAAAATGTGCGCATACAATAGTGGCGGCTCCTGATTGGCTGTGTAGTAGGGGCAGTGCCAAATGGTGAAAGAATTTTTATATCAAGACATGTATTGTGGTCCCTTCAAATAATGAATTATTGCTCAAATAAATGCAATGTGTAGCTAGTAATCTTTAGCTTGTAAATAATACTGGCAAGTGGTAAGCCTGGGTTAAGCTTATGACATACAACTATAGAATACTGATCACAATTCATGATGAATACTGTACTCTACTGTACAGAGAAAAACAGCAATATGGCAGGTTGACAGAAAATGACTAGAAATATAGCTAGGAAAACAATAACTAAGGATTTTGATTCACACAGCTGATAAGAGAGAGATTTCTCACCTAACCAGAAGTAACCATATGAAGGTTATTAAATGACCAATCAAACAATCCCTTGTCCAACATTTTTGCCTAGGTTGTTTTACTAGTTAGCCACAAGATGTCATCTCAGCAGTGGCTAGCAATGACAACAAAGTGATAGTTACTATAGTATTTCTAATAATAGTTTCTAAAGTTGATGGCCAATGCTAAAAATTTGCCAGCTGGTTAGTCTAGCTAACTATGATTACACAATTGACCCAGATAGCAAAAAGTGTCCATCCGTTTGCTAGTTTCCAACTTTTCTATATCCAAAGATATAGATACCAAAGCCAGCATTGGTCTGACAGTCTATGTAAGTCCAAACAGACATTATATGCCAGCTATCCAACCTTGGCAGGCCACTTTTATGTGGAGGACTACTATCAACCATCGGCAACCCATCTAGTCATGAGTTCATTAGAAAGACAATAACAAGGAATTTCTTTAATCTCAAAGTCGATCTCCTTAACACTGCCAGCCAGGGGCTGCAAGATGTTTGTGATTTCATTGATTCAATGTTTCCCAATTTGTAAAAAAATTAATAGGACACGTAACAAACAAATGATATATATTTTCAAATTCTACAGAGGCTATATACAGTATCTGAAACGTGGTCAAACAGCAAAAATGGGAGGACAGTTCATGTGCTATGACTGAAGTACACAAAAATAACAAAAATATGTCACTCATCAAAATATGCTTTCATATATTTCTCAATGCAATGTAATACTGTAACTAATGCTATTTAGTTATTACATTACATTATGGTGAGAATACCGTCCAGCTTGCACTTTAAGTGGTCTTTCATTGGTTGTACTATCCAAAGTCCAATTTCAACGTTCTCTAATTCTTCTGTTTATATTTCTTTTAGCCTTTCTTGTTCATATTATCATTTTAGGTTAATGTCATATGGTCACAGTTTCTAATTTAATTATACCTATCACTAGGAGAAATACACATAGCTTTATTATGTCCTTCTCCCACACACACACTCACACAAACACACACACACACACGTGCGTACACTCACACACATTAGCACACACAAATACTCATGCTCAGGGAATTAATGACTTTTTAATTTCTCTGTCTAATTGGACATAGGCATAAGCCTCTTGTTGTGACACTCTCTGGCAGAGGAGAGGGTCAATGTGATACAACAACACCAGAGCTCTCATTGAAAGCAGTTCATCCAGGGGCGGCTCCAGAATATTTTCAGTGGAGGGGCACGGGGGGAGCAGCAATGAAACCGGGGGAGGGGGGGATGCTGTCATTTTAATTGTGTTAAATTCTGTGCTTGACAGACATGACCCTGCTGTTTTGTGCTTAGCAATCATAAGGTATTAACATCACTTTAACTTATCTCTTCTAGAATACCAAAGGAATATGATACAAAAATCAATTACTTAATGCTTATTCAAGTGACAAGAAAGTTTACAAAAACTTTCAAGGGACAGTTTTTTTGCCTTGTATTAGAGAAGTCAGCATTTTACTCTCAATGTCATCAAATGGGTCATTCGAATTCTATGGGCTCTAGAAGTAGAAAACTTCTCTCGCATTACATTGTCCAGAGCGTGTAAACATTAATTTTTTGAAAAGCGGGAATGGCACATCTTCAGTACCACAAGATTTCTTCTTCTTCTTCAGCAGCATGGTAGCACTAGACACAGTATCAGTGTTGCCTGCCACCGACCGCTCATTGAAAATAAAAAAAATATTATACAGTCTAAGTCCATGGATATACTACCATATCGCATGGAGGAAATCAAGATTTATTTATTTGATTCTGGAGTTGCAATTTCAATAGTTTGAGGGAAATAACTGTTGAGCCATATTGCTATAAAGGATATTGCTTTATTTTTTATTGTGATTGATATCAATCAGAGCCAGTGAAAATAGGGGGGGGGGGGCAGCTGGAAACCAATCAGATTTCACGGGTGGCATGTATTACTCTGTGCCCCTCCTTTGACTCCGCCCCTGAGTACATCTAGAAGATCTGGAGCGCATGGACAATTCACATACTGTTGCCCAATTAATGCTTCCAACAATGTATATCACCCAATCAGCAATGTATCCATTTGATTTAGAAGAATAAATGTAATTTACACTGACATAATCAGTCAGTCACTAAGATGGGCTTAAAGGAGACAACAGTCTCAAAATAGCAAGATAGATTCTCTCATACATAACCTAGTATACATTCAGAATGCTGCCATCTGCTGACCATAACCAAGATCTACCTATGGTTGATCACCATAGACATAGGCTTATCCGTATTTTGCAAAAGTTAATCCTAAATCATCTCTCCTCCGTCCTCTCTCCTCCTTGACCTGGTAAGTGATAAATGGTTGAGTGGTTGAGGAGGTGTGAACGGAGAGCTCCAGTTTGGATGCTAAAAACTGAAATATGTCAGAATTTTCAATGTTTGATTCACTTGACCAATGCAGTGGAAGAAAATCTGATATGGTTTCATTTTAAATAGAAGGCATGCCTGGGAATTTTCGGATTAAATTACGTTAGATTATAACATAGGACAAACAATACAAAAAAATCTCCTAACCTGTATTTACCACAGAACTTAGCGTCAACTGTAACCCCATTCATTTATCCATAGAGAAGTGAACCAAGATTAGTACCTACAAAAAGGCACCATCACCACTGCTCTCTGTTCATTAGGGTAGAGTAGAAAAAGACATCAATCATGAGTGCCCACTGAATTTGCACCAGGCAAACGTATAAGAGTTACCAAAGAATTATGGTGAGTTGAAGGGAATCGTGCAACGTTTAGCTTCATTGTTGCCTACCCCACTGAGTTTAATGTAAAGCTCGGTCTGATCCATCTCAAAGACGGCTCAGTGATGCAGACTTACCATGTCTGCATGTGTTTCCAAAGCCTACGAGGAACTGAGCCTAACCCAAACAGCGTAAAGTCTTCTTCACCAACACATTCCTTTGGAAATTCAGTGAAGTTGGGCTCGTGAAAATGAGAGGGAATGCCAGGGTATGGTGCCTGTCAAATGAATGGGGAAGGTTTTGTCACACTTCAGAGTGTTGCTGAGAAAAGAAATGTAATCGCAGATCAAAAAACTTTTTTTCAGAGAGGAGGAGCTGATACAGCTTTACATGATATCCACAAGGAGGAAAAAAAATACCAATTTTCAAGTGATGTTCTTCCAAGGAAATATTATCTGGTGAAAAAAAGGACCACTGGTAACAATCTTTTGATTGTTTTGAAAGTAATTTTCTTGTGTTTTAAATATTTCTACACTATGAAGTTGGATTAATGCTTATAATGGTATAATTAATTTTCTACCTGTTATGGAGGAATAGAGTTTTGAACTACCTCGTGACATCACTGAGGTAAAGGAGTTAATGGACCAATAAGAAAGAGTGTTTCCAACCTATCTGACAACGACCACTAACAGGTAACCCGCCCCATCGTCTTTCTGGGCAGGGTGAGTGTAATCCATAAAGCGTAACACGATTAGTCATGCAGAATGATCCTCTGGTAGAGGAGATGAGATTGGAGATGATGAGGGAGATGAATCAAAATAATTCAGTATTACATTGGGGTAATGTACTAGGGTCAAACTTTAATAATCCCATCGATGAATTGGTTAAAAATAACACTGAAATTACATTTGCCGATGTGTATCGGGTTGTTGTTTTAATGTGTGTGTGTGTGTGTATATGTGTATGTGTGTGTTCAACAAGCTTGAGATAAGGCTTTAAACCAGGACTACCGATCAGTCTGTTTGTGCATTCAGGAGTAGAATGTAGCAGCGCTATTAAACCAGTTGAATATCTGGGGATGTGGAAACTTCCGTAACGATTGAAGGAGATTCTGATGTCGCTTTAAACGCTGATGGAAAATGACAGACCACTGCTGTTAGATTTTAGAGTCTTTTGATTTGAGAAAACTCAACTAGGTTGCTCACAACGACACAGAAACGAGATCATCAGAAGCTCATTTCAGCGTAAAGATCCATTTATCTGCAGTTAATCTAATTAAATATCCCGCGGCACTGATGAAACCAGAGACGAGACCCATTATCTGCCTCCATTATCCCCAGTGTGGGGAGGATGACATATCACTCTTGAGGATCAGTCAACCACACTCTAATCTCTCCCTTTCTCATCTTGCTTTTTCTTTCTTTTTTCCCCCACTTTCTCCCTCCTGTCTCAGTCCTTTTCTTTCTCTTTTCCCCCACTTTCTCCCTCTTGTCTCAGTCCTTTTCTTTCTCTCCCTCTCTCAAGTTGTATACTTTTAGTATTAGCCTGGTGGACATCGTATAGAATTGGTTCTCAATGTGCTTACATGGTAAAATAAAGGTGAAATAAATAAAAAAAATTGTTGCAAAAAGGATTAGGCAAAACAGTAAAACCAATTGCGGGACCTTTACAAAGACAAGTGTATTTGACCTGAAATCATGTTAAACACCTTAAATGCACACAGGTGGATTCAATTCAAAAAATTATGTGACTTCTAAAGACAATTGGTTTCACTACAGCTTATTCAGGTGTGTCATAGCTAGTGAATTATTTTCTGTTTTATATTTGTAATTTATTTAGAACAATTTGCAGAATTTATTTTTCACATTGACAATGTTTTGTGTTGATCAGTGGCAAAAACTCCTAATTAAATCCATTATGATTTCATGTTGTCATGTGAGTGTCATGGTCAAGCAGACAGGACACAGGCGCAGAGTGGTAGCATTCTCCTTTAATTTAGACTGGCAAAAACAAGACCCCAAAGGAGAGGTACGACCGTCACAAAAGGCATAAACGACAATCCACACAGTGGTGTGGACAAACTCAATTAATATAGTGTCCCCAATTGGAGGCAATGATGTACAGCTGCCTCTTATTGGGGAAAACTAAAAGCAACTGTGCAGAGATGCCTAGAGGCCTCTCCTCTGCCAGGTCCTGACTATGGCGCCCAGACCAGCGCAGAGATGGCTAGGGGCATCCTAATAGCCAGGACCTGACAGTGGCCCCGCCACAAGGCGTGGGCTCCTGACCGCAAGACCGGGAACGCCCTGGGGGGGAGGGCGAGGCGATGGCGCCGGGACAGGTAGAGACTCCACCCCTGGAGCAGGACGTGGCGCCGGGGGAGCAGGAGGCGCCGTGGGAGCAGGAGGTGCCGGGGGAGCAGGAGGCGCCGGGGGAGCAGGAGGCGCCAGGGGAGCAGGAGGCAACAGGGGAGGTGAGGGAGGCTCCACCCCCGAGGCGAGACGGGGGACCGGAGCGGAGGTAGGAAGAGGTGGCGGCAGTGGCTCATCGTCCCACCCCTCTGGGAGGCACAGGACGCTCACGGCGTGGAAAAGTCCAAGGGGGGTGAATTGTTTTTAGGGCCGCTGTAACAGCAGGCAGCACAATGCACCCTTATTGACGGCACACCTGGAACACAGATAAATCAGTTCCTTCAAAGACAAAACAACTGAGTGTTCGCCTTGCCAGTTATGGGATTCAATCCAGCGACTGGCATTTACTAACACTGATTGGTCCTCACCCGCAAGGGACGACATGTTTACTCTTGCCTTGTTGTTTTGCTGGAGCCCCTTAAACGTGTTGTCCAAGGTCTGTGACTCTCTTTCTACTCAGGGCTAACCTTTAATTCTGACAGAACGCCGTAAATCCTAGAACTTTCGCTGAGCCTCTAATGTGGTCTGGTGGTCAGAGCTAGTCTTCTCCTACTGAAACTAAACAAATACATCTCCTCCCTTCTCCCCCTGTCCTCTTACCACGAAAAATCAATCCCCATGCCGTCAGAAGATTTAGGATTATTCAACTTCTGGGCAGTGAGAACAGGCCAAGGTTATAATAACAATGACATTGGACCTTGAGTTATGTTCCTGGTTCATCTGCAATGGGTGAAATAATTATTTGTATTATCAGGTTCAAACTTCTTTCATCAATGTGGAGTGTCTCTCTTTCTAAGCTTACATTTTATTTTAATTTTTTTTTTATAAACACAATTGAATAAATTGGATTGAATATAGATACTGTACATTGGTATCCAGTTTAAACTTTGGTTGCCATTTCTAGTTGTTTTGTCTGACATTCTGCAGTTCTAACAGAGGACCTGTGCACTCTGCCGATGAATAAATGTACTGCAGTCTGGCTGAGAAAGCACTGTAGAATGCTGAATCTGATAATAACTGAACAGGGCTTGGTGCCTTTAACAGTGATCATGACAAATGACCATGATTAATCAATAGTTGGTCTCGCATGACATACTGCCTCTGCCCATTTGATAGCTGTGATATTCACCGCTGGTTGTTTAACATGCAGCAGGCCCTGAAACTGTTTGGCAAATTTGACATCTTACTCAAATCCCTTGTCAGCAGAAATATCACATTACAAAAGGTGGTGATTTTCAAATGTGCACAAAGGACGGACATAGGGCTTGGTTGAATGAATTGGAATAATCCCTCAGATATGCAGAGCTCCTCGCTGAAGTATAGAACATACCATAGAGCAGTTGAAGTTTCTATGTCATTACAAAACACCTAGAACCTCAGGAATACACATGCTTACATGCTCACACATTCAATTCCAAATGACACACACGCGCTGGTTTTATTATCATACAAACAAAAATGAGTCTTTTCACTGACTTTACTGTGACAGGATCATAGCAGCGGGATGTAGGGGGGCTGGGGGTTTGACAGTCCCTGATGTGGCCTCAGCACCCCCTGACGAGATTGTATGCTTTTGGGCCACGTGCGACCAATTTTCTTGAAGTAATAGTTGAGCTCCATTGCCAAAATAAGTGCAATATGCTACTCAGATATCTATTCATTTTGTCTCTGTTCTGTCCGGGAGGGGGATGGGTAGGATATCAGACTGGGCCACCCTGAGGACACCCTTCAAGTAATTGGGAGGGGAGACAAACAGGGTGATATAAAATTTAATAAATGTAGCCAAAGGGCCTAATTTAATCAACCTGTTATTGCAGTATTGATGCAATAAATCTTCATCCCTTGGTCAACTCTTTTCAGGACTACTCCTTCAATCAATCAGTCAAATTTATTTCATAAAGCCCTTTTTACATCAGCAGTGGTCATAAAGTGCTGTTACAAAACACCCACCCTGGAACCCCAAGGAGCCAGCAACAACAGAGTTGATGCACAGTGGCTAGAAAAAAATCCTTAAAAGGGCCAACCATAACTTCACAGTTGTGGTTTCCCCTTTCCGAAATACAAGTCAGAAGGGCTGGGAGAAATATTATAATTGAACACACTGCATAAACATGTTATGGCTAATTTCAATTTATCCTCCCCAGAATGTCATAAGATACAGACAGAATGTCGTAAGATGTCATGCCAGTAAGTATCTTTGGCATGAGTAAAACTCAATCTGATATGCATGACAATACAGCTTTGGTTATTATACCTTTATTATAAAGCAATATTTCCCTCCATTGGATATAATGAGCTGAGAGAAATACTATTATGTTTTACAAATGAGATCTGTGATGTCTGTGTTTATATTAATGGAGGCAATTATCCTAAAAAAACTTTTTTTGCGCACAAATTGGTTATTATTCCAAAAAAGAACATACATCTCCTGGGTTTTAAATACATGTTATAACCAGTATGGTCTCTTTCCTTGAAGGTCAACAGGCAATTTGTGAATTTTTGACAGTTAATATATCGGATGATTGATTTTTTTGGTTTAATTCAGAACCCAGAAACGTGGAACATGCCCAGCTGTTGGAGAAGCAATTTGCTTCGTCTTCATAACACAGATGAAAACAATCCATAAAACCAGCAGAGGAGCACAAAAGATGGGAGTCAGTATAACTGACATAGAAGGCAACAAAAAAGGTGCAAAACAAAAGGGAATGGTACAAAACATCCCTCTGACCTCGACAGAGTCCCACCCCACTCCTGCAGAACCCACCCGTCACATCTCCCGCACCACCAGTCTCCCTGCCCCCACAGCACCTCCATCTGCCAGCTGGTTCTCCCTGACACCATCACACCCTACCTCAGACACATCCCTCCTTCTACAGCTCGAAGGATGGGGAAGGCACATGCAACACAGACAAAAACAAGACAGTGGAAGCAATCGTTACCATATAATCATTTTATTTATTATTATTTCGTAACAAATGGACAATGAATGTCTTTCTTCAAGGAATATATGTTCACGACATGCTAGTTTAACAATACAAATCGACACACACACTTTCATTTAATCTTATTATAAATTCCACTGTTTGAACAACACTATGTGTTGCTGACTACGTCATCTGTTCTCTCTCTCTCTCTCGCTTTGTCTCTCATTCTCTCTCTCTCTCACTTTGTCTCTCTCTCTCTCTCTCTCTCTGTAAGGGGAAATGCAATTCTGTTAGTAATGTACAAAAATGTATATGTATGGTTTAGATTAGCTGTTGCTTGATTGGGGCTACTAATGACAGTGTTCCCAGTTGCCCCACATGCCACTAGAGGGCATTATAACATCATTTATTCTTCAAATATTTTCTCAGCTTTCAAAAAAAAAATCTTTAAAGACCGGTTGTCTGTAAAATACAACAATGTGACATCGATGTTATGTTTCCTTCCTGTACTGTCTCTGCCCCACTGGGATTTTCTCATTCTGTAAAACTCCATCCTAAACCTTCTGTCCATTGTCTTCTCTCCTCCGTGACCTGGGTGGTCTAGTGTTTGAGATGTTAATTCGCTTGTGTGCTATAGCATTCTCCCCACCCTGAGAGACAACTTTCAAGCAGGATACTCATGTGTATCCTATCGCAGAACAGTTTTGAAATCTGTTACACCCTCTTTCATTGAAAAGCAAGCACATGCCTAAACATTATTTAACATTACAATTCAAGTCATTTAGCTGATGTTAGGTGTTTAATCGAAGTCAGTTGAATCTTAAACTTAAAGGCTTTGATAATTAATTCCACTATCTACACTGTAAACTACTGTTTATTCATTGTAAAATATGGAAATATTGTTCAAGCTGAGAAAGGTGTACACTGAAAGGTCAAATCTTGTTCATACTGAGATTACTGTACAGTGGCTGCCACCTTGAAGCTCCACATGGTGGCAGTGTGGTATTTTAATCGGTAACGCCGTCTCACCAAAGTGATTTGTATTCTAATCTCATTTGCATTATCTATCATGGACAGACAGGTTTATACAGCACTGAATAGAATGTTAGAGATATAGAATGTTTACATTTTAACATATTAAATCAATAGCTATCAAACACATGTCATCTCATGTTCCTGCTATACAGTACCTGTACAATCTCAGCACTGCGAGTATTTGTGTTGCAGCTGAGACGTGTTGTAGAAGGCTGTCTCACATGACCCTGTGAGAGATATCCTCCCGTAGATAATCCATATTCCAATTATGGCGGCTGACCGACCCACACCTCAAATAGGATTGTATTGCATGGCGTGGTTGTGCATGTTTTACACAAATACCTGATTTTCCATCTTCATTGACCCATACAGTCGATGACAGCCAGTGACGTCCCCCCCCCCGGGAGAGCAGCTGTGGCTCTCCTATGTCTCTCCCCTGCCCAAGGAGTGTCTGTAGCGGAGCCACATCGATCTGTACAGCTTTGCCATGAGAACCACTTAAAGACATTTAATTCTCACCAAGACAGGGACTCCTGCTATCGATTTCTGTGAAGGGGCAGACCTGGGGAGGGGCTGACTGGGGGAGGGGCTGACTGGACGGGAGGCCAGATGAAATCGCCTGTTCCAGATGTGGTCCCTTGCTGCAGGCTGAGGCCACAGTGAGGTTGGACCATTGACCAGCCATGTATGTACACAGCAAACTGGAATCCCGGCGTGGTGAGCAGGGCAAGTCATTGACTGACTCTTTTCCTGTGATAAAGAAGATAATCTCTATGGATAGTAGCATCAAAATCCTCAGGCCAGCCTATAGTTGTGTGAGCTATAGATAAAC